>JAKUCM010001318.1:0-91237 GCA_023374145.1 Lepidium sativum | reverse complement strand
TAGAATTTTATATACATTTTATTTTGAAAATTAATTAAAAATTGAATCTTGTGGAATTAATATAAGTCACATACAAAACTTAGGAAAAAATAAAATAAAAACACAAAAAAGGAAAAATACAGAATTAGTCAGATTTCACAATTTTAATTCTATAAAAGTAAATAGTAAATGTGGAATATAAAAGATTTGGAAAAAAAAATTCCTATATTTTCACACCACATAACATGTACCATTTAAATGAGGAGATCATACTTGAGTAAATTGGATTATTCGAAGTAGATGCCCCGTGAGGTTTTCAAGAGTTACGAAGGATTCATTTGCCAAGCTATAACCGACCAGATCTACTTGGATTAATGTATTTGTTCAGGTCATTTCTGCCATATTCTTATATTTGCCAACAGCTTATACTTAATATATAAAGAATTATGAAATTATATCTCTAAAAATAACTAGTCGTAGGTTTGTACAAGAATCTCTCAACTAGAAAATCTGATACATCATGTCTACGAAATATAGACTTTACGTGTTTATTAAATGAAACTGGTTGATTGATTACGCGATGTAAATATACCAATTGACTCTTGATAATATAGAAAAACAGTCAGCCTAATTGCCTAATTCAATACCTCATCTCTGAAATTTACTCCTGGCCCCAACAACAGAATTCACAATCTCTGCCTCAAATTAAGCTGCAACCCAATTTGCGCTTAAAGCAAGTTTCGATTTTTCTGTAAAAAGCTGAGTTTTTTTGTTTTGTTTTTCTTACCAGATATATAGAAAAACACATTTCAAACAAAAAGATTATTAAACATCAATCTAACGCCAAAGAATTTGACACTTTTTTGTTTTAAATGTTTTTTTTTTATTTCCTTGAAGCATACATCATAAGAAACAAAACATATAAAAGAAAAGTTCAAAATGGCAAAAAAAAGAGAGCAAAAGACACAAAGCAAACTTGCGAAATCAATTAGAAAAAAACAATGAGACATTATTAGTGTGGTCTCTCTAGTTGGTGGCAACTTTAACAAGATTGAAAGATTTGGTTTTGATCCATGCCGTAAAGCTTCCACCAGCTGTTTTTTCTTGCTCGATTCATGGAGTTCCTCGATCTTCCACTCATCTCTTCCACCTTCTTCTCCTCTGGTTTCTTACACAACATGAAATTCCGCACCCCCAACGACCCCAATTGTTATCCATGGACTTAAAGCTACAAACAACAAACACAAGTCCTTTTATATAAAGAAAAAAACAACCTTTAATTGAAACCAAAATTGAGAATTCGAAATAGTTACCTTCAGGTCCAATCATGGGGCAATAAAAGAGGAAATCGTTGAGATTGGATCCAACAATTGGAAGCCGACCTTCACGAGCGTAACATTGAAGAGCAGTATCGATGACAGATGCAACGAGATCTCCTTCGTTAGCCACGAACCTGAATCGGACCAGGGCTACCGAGAAACGTGACGCTTAAGAGGATTTTGTTTCCTTTAATAACGCTCTGGTTCTTCTGCTGTTTGTTGTAAAAGCAACATCTTCTCGAAATTCTCAAATCACACAGATCAAAAATAGATATCAAAGAGATCGTGCGATACTTAGGGTTTCAAGGATCAAGGCCGAGGCAACGGAAGTACCAGCCTTCTTTGCAAGATCCGAAAGCGAAAACAGTGTCTGATGATAAAGGAATGATAAAGCTCACCCTATTGCTTGAAAGGGACAGCCTGAAATTAGTATCGAATCGGACCTAAGTTCCACCATTCACAAAACCGCCACCGGAGAATAAAATTTACAACGAAGAATTCTTCCGCCGGGAATAAGACAAAAGGGAGGTATTTGTTCTTCGGTGGCGAGAATGAGGAAACCTAACAGAGAATTTCGAGAGTACGAAGAAGAAGATGAACAGAGGAAAATCGAATTTGTGAATTTGTGATTTGATGAGGAAGAGAGACCTGTAATTTAAATTACTAATATTAGAGCTTAAGGTTCTTTTTCCCGAAAGTTGGTAAAGATACCGTTTTGTTTTGTTTTGTTTTTAATCAATTAAACGCGTATTTATTTTAATCTGTTACCTTAATTTCAAGTTGGCCAAATTAACCACAGTTAAACCGTATGTTTTGATGAAGATTTTTTCCCCGAAAATTGGTAATGCCGTTTTAACTGTTTTTTTGCCCTTTTGTAATATTTTTATATTTGATTATGTTACTTCATTTTAACTGGATAAATATTATAGTTATGGTTAAATATTGGAGTTGTGGACCTTATGGTTGCCTCAGTTCGTCAGGTTTCTCTTGGTTTACATTTAGTTTCCTAGCTAAGGATATACTCCACTTAAGTGTATTCCTTAGTTTGTTGGTGTAGTTTAAAATATGCATATATGTACGTTTGTAACATTTCGCAAAGGCAATGCAAGAATACATTCAATATATGTTTTTCTTTATGGTACCACAACCTGATATCAAATTTGAAACTTTCTACTTCTATTAAAGTAGACGTACACTTAAGAAAACAACATTTTAGTTGTATATACTTACATTATATGCCATTAAGGTTTTTAGTTGATTAGTTGTTAACTGTTTAAGGATATTATTGTCTTGATTTTTGTGCTTTTTGTATTACGTGTAATTTGGTATCAAAACTTAACTATCTGGAAAAAAAATGTCCATAATATTATGTATTTATCTATTAACAAATTATTTTACAAATTTAGAAAAAAAAAACACGTTTGTATGGAAATAATCGTTTTCATCTTTTTCTAATATTACGATCTATTCTCTTTAAAATTAACCAAACACAGAGATTTGAAAGAAAAATCATTTTCTATCATCTTCAATTCAAAACTCGGGTACAAGAAATATGTAGCACTCTAATTCAAGATATGTCCGGATTCGATTCAGTTTGGTCATGGACATACTAAAAACTTAACCAAATTTATGTTCTTTTATTTACTTAGTCCATTTTCGATTTATGGCAGTTTGATAAGCCCTAAAATATGCATAAACTAATTAAATGTGGTTCTAGTACAACAAGTTTGCAAGAATGATAAAATATATGTAGAGCCAGTTTATCCTAGTCTTATTCTATCCCTCCTCTCTCTCGCCTTGATCTCGCCCCTACTTAGCCACTTTCTCGGTCATTGGGTAAATCATCACCTACAATCACGCAGATTGGGTAAGCAAACAAATTGCTTAGTGAGTCGGTCATCCCGTCCCACTAGGCCAAATCAAAAATGCATCAAACAATAAAACAATCAAGTTAGAGAATAAACAGTATTCATGCACAGAGTTCGAAAAGACTACTGCCTTAGTTACCCGGATTCACCCAAATCAACACAAGCAAAAATCATGAACGAATGCAGTAATCAGTCGGTCAGAATATCCAGTCAAGCAAGCAATCCTAACCCGTCTAAAACTTAATCCCACTATTGACTGAAAACGCACCCAAATTTACCACAACGGTCCATAAACTCACATTTGCCTTAGCTTTTCCTGACACCTCTTAATGTGAATTCAGTCTAATTACTCGGATCCTGTCTCGAACACTCTTGATATGTCCTTTCTCTTGCTCGAAATCGATCGAAATAGCCTTAGAGCACTTCGCAAAGCTTTCCCGTTTTTACTTTTCATGAAAAAATAGGATAGCGGCGACTTTTATCATCCATTTATAGGATTTTGGTGAGAAACTCTAACCCTAATTTATCCTGGATGGGAAAAATCCAAGCCCACCTAAGTTGGACCAATTCCAACCCGCAAGACACTCACTCCATAAACTGACCCTGACCGTCCCGACCACTTCGCACTCTATCAGTTCTGATACTTCACTTCCTGTCCGAACACTATCACTACATGTCCGAACACTGTCACTCGCTGCCCGAACATTATCACTCCTTATCCGAACACCATCACTCCCTTGTCCGGACACTGTTACTCCCTTGTCCGAATTTCATGGACTTGTCCGAGTTTCACTGTCTTATATGAATTTCCCCATTCCCACCCCATTTTTCCCGACCCAACTTCCACTTCCCTCAGACCCATCCGGAATCACCCAAATGGTCCGCGGAGCACGGATTTACAAGTCTCCTCCACTTCAAAGGATTCGTCCTCAAATCTCGACTTGGGATTGTCCCGCCTTTTGCTTCTTGAATACTTAAGGAAACTCTCTTTCATTCTGACTTTCGGTTCCCAAGTGACTTCCATTTTCCCATCACAGTCCAATTCAACCTGTACTAGTCTAGTTTTCTTCCTTTGATCAGTCTTGACCTTCTTCCTTCAATAGTCAAACTTTCCTTGAGGTTTCTTGAGGGTTCGACCACAACTCGTACCCCATTGCGTAAATACATGGAACACGTTATGAATCGCATCCAGTTCCCAATCCTTTCCAGAATTTTATAAGGCCCCTTATACCTTGACATTAATATAGTTGATCGCACCGAACGCTCTTTACCCTTATATGTGACCATCTTAAGGTAGACCAAGTCACCAACTGCGAACTCAAGTTCCTTCCTTCTCTTGTATGCATATCTTTTTTGTCTATCATGGGTTTGTTTCATGTTGAGCTTGACCATTCTCAACTGTTCCGTTGTATCCTCTATAAAATTTTGCCCATAGATGTTTCGCTCCCCCACCTCAGTCCAACACAGAGGGTTCGACAAGGTCGTCCGTATAGTGCCTCATACAAAGACATTCCAATGCTTGCATGATAACTGTTGTTATACATGAACTTGGCTAAAGGTAAGTGCTCATCCCACTTACCACCCCAATCCAACACATTTGCCCGCAACAAGTCCTCGAGTGTTTGGATGGTACGTTCTGACTGACCGTCTGTCTGTGAATGATATGTTGTACTAGTATGGACTCTAGTCCCCAATCTAGCCTGAATCGCCTTCCAAAACGCTGAACAAAAATTTAACATCCTGATCTGATAAGATGCTTGCTGGTGCTCCATGCAACCGAACTATCTCCCTTACATAGATCTCGACCAACTTCTCAGGCCTGTCCATCTTATTGACCGCAAAGAAGTGAGCCGACTTGGTTAGTCGATCCACTATTACCTATATTGCATCTATCACATATAGGCAGTCTCGTGATGAAGTCCATCGTTATCATATCTCATTTCCATTCTAGGATCGGTAAGCTTTGTAGTAACCCACTGGGAACTTGGTGTAATGCCTTAACCAATTGGCAAGTAGGACATTCCGATACCCATTTAGCCACGTCCCGTTTCATTCCTGTCTAATGATAGTACTTTTTTAGATCTTGATATATCTTGGTCGACCCTGGATGAATCACCAACTTTGACTGATGTGCTTCCTTAAGGATCTCTTCCCGCAATTCCTGATCGTTTGGAACACACACTCGACCATGAACCAGAATCGTTCCATTATTTGAAGTTTGGTATCCGGTATTATCCTTTTTTGCTACCTTATTCAGATTCTCATCCTTTTCTTGAGCAGTCCGTACTCGACTCAACAAATTTGATTGGTCCGCTGCGCCAAAGCCCAAGGGTTCTTCTTCAACCGTTAAGGCCGATAGACTCAACGTCCCAACCATGCTAATCAGCCCTTCCATCTCTTTCTCTGAATCCACATCTACTATTTTCTGACTTAGGGCATCCGCAACTAAGTTTGCTTTACCCGGATGGTAGGCTATGTCCAGGTCATAATCCGCTATAAGTTCTAAGCCTCACCGTTGCCTTAAGTTTGGATCTGGTTGAGTGAAGATGTTCGAACTCTTATGGTCCGTGAATACTTGGACCTTCCCACCGTAAAGGTAGGATCGCCATATCTTCAAGGCGAATACCACTGTAGCCAATTCTAGATCATGAGTGGGGTAATTCAATTCATGTTTCCTTAACTGTCATGATGCATAAGCAATCACCTTCCCGTGTTGCATCAATACATAACCCAAAACCATCCGTGATGCATCCGTATACACCACATAAGGCTCACTCGGTTCTGGCAAGGCCAAAATTGGAGTACTTGTTACCATGTCCTTAAGCTTTGAGAAACTCTTTTCGCACTCCTTTTTCCATATAAAAGGGACATCTTTCCCAATAAGTTGAGTCATACGCTGCGCCATGCTTGCAAAGCCTTTAACAAAATGTTGGTAGTACCCAACCAACCCAAGGAAACTCCTTACTTCGGATGCGTTCAAGGGTCTAGGCGATCCTAATATTGCCATGATCTTTTCTGGGTTCACAGACACTCCCAGACCAAGATCTAGAGATTTTGGGACTTGGATACCGAAGAATCGCTTCGGAAGGCTCTTGTTAGTTATATCCGATGGTTGGGACTGGAGGCGTCAGACTCAAGTAAGGGTAGAGCGAGTGATAGACTCGAGTGGACTTTAGAATATGACATAATTGATGAACTCAAGGGGCTCCGGTCGAGTGCTAGACTGGAGTGACTTAAAAAGGTCGGTGGAAATAGTGAACTCGAGTAAAATAGATGAAGTGAAGGTTCGAGTAACTCTAATGGTTGCAGCTGCTTAAGTGATTTAGATGGGGAAATGAAAGGACATTGAGGAAGGTGGAAGTCGAAGTGAACTACTTAAAAAGATGATGATCTTTCAGTCTTCAAGCATTAATACACTTTGGATATGACACATACACAAAGAGTATTCGAGATATAGACAATGGTGCCTTAATGTCAAAACAAAGGGAAAACGTTTTAGTGAAATTGTTCGGTGAAGAAGATAACTAGGCATCTAGGCATATATAGGAGTCTCAGCCACGAAATGGGCTTTAGAAAAAAGTTGGCCGAGAAAACAAATGCCCAAAAAATCAAAGTAAAAGCTTAAAAAAGTCCAAATAAAAATGAGTATTCTTTTCCCTTTTTAGCAAGTTGTTAATGAGGAATGATGTAAAATTTTACCGAATCGTTTATCTTTTTGAATTCATTTATACTTGAGCGGATAACGGGAATTGAACCCGCGTCTTCTCCTTGTGTTGAAAAGCCTTGTTAAAAACCCTGGTCTAAAAAAATCCAATGGGACAAAACTAGACACAAGGAAAAGAGTGCAAGAATACACACCTATGATTGACAACACTTAGTCAGCTTGAATCAAAACCAGTGTGGTTTGATTAGTGATAACAAATTTTTTACTATCAAATAAACATACCGTTATGTTCAATTAATGCAATACAGTAAGGTGTCAATCCAAATGGGCAAGCAACTAGCAATCAGAACATAATCAACTCAACCTAATCCAAGCCAATCATGATTAAGGTATAAATTTCAGTGCAAATTAAACTTGATAAAAACATAGTACTAAAACAGAGCACTAAAATAGAGCGTAAAAAAGAGTGCAAAACAGAGCATAAAACAGAGCATAAAAACAGAGTGCAAAAACAGAGCAACGTGCAAAAACAGAGTTTTGACCCAAAAACAGAGCACAAACTGAAACACTTAATCAAGGAAGAAGATGGGTTCTTGAGGGTAAGGATCAATGATCAAAGCAACAATAGGGGTTCCAGACTTGTTTATCAACCTATTTAGATGACCTCTAGGCAAGGGATCAAATCAATCACATTCATTCTCATGCAATGAGACCTCTCTCAAGCTAGAACCAGACTTAATCCTCATCAATGATTAGTAGTTTAAGAGGCATTAAATACAGACCTAAAACAACCTAATAACACCCTAGACAATCAATCTCTTGAGCTAGGATATGTTATCTCAACTTAAGTTCTTTCAAGCATTTACACAAACACCTTGTGGGTTGGAAACGAGAAAAACTCAGATTTCAATTGATCAAAGAGAAATAAGCATTAAGCTCACTTAAACTGAAGAGATCTAAGCTTATTCAACCCTAAGCAAGTCTGAAAATCCCTAGATAATCTCACCATCTCTTCAAGAACCTTAATGGATCTACTCAAACTTCATGAACAAAAACACAAACCCATAAATTGAAATGGTTAACATCAAAAGATAGATCAAGAAGAGATGAACAACAATGATTAAAGACACAAAATCAAATAACAAAAGGGTCAACAAAGATCTAAGATTCAAGGGGAGAGATTACAAGAGAAAAAGTCTTTTTGATTAAGATAAAAGTAAAAACGTGGGTTCTTTGCTTCATTACATTAAGTGGGTATTTATACTCCAAAATATTACAAAAAAACCCAAAAAAGTCAAATCTGGAAAAGGTCAACGTTTTTGTGGACGAAAAGCGCTCGACCCAAGTGGTGGTCGAGCGCGACGGTTTGAGCGTCTCTAATTCATGTCAAATCTTCTAGATCACATCATGAACTTCACCTCTTGACCGATTGATTCATCCTCGGGCTTCTTGTAGTCCAAAATTCTACATAATAGGATCTTGAAGTACCTAAAATCCACCCTTATGCAATGTATGCAATACCTGATACCAAATACCATAATAGACTTAAAAGAACCTAAAGCGATGATACTACTGTAAATATGAATGCAAAATATGCTAGATAATGCCCCTAAAAAGCGTTAAAAATGTAGACACATCAATTTGCCATATGACTAAGGTTGCTTTCAGCCAATATTAGAAATGTGCCAATGGCATGCTCAAGTAGTCTTGCCTTAGCTCAGATAATGGGTGCAATTGGAAGCTCCAAATCTTGTTGTACTCTATCTTGTCCAAGCTCCATTATGTGTACTTACCATCTCCTCAAGAACCCTAATGGATCTACTCAAATTTCATGAACAAAAACACAAACCTAGAAATTGAAATGGTTAACATCAAAAGATAGATCAAGAAGAGATGAACAACAATGTTTAAAGACAAAAAATTAAATAAACTAAATGATCAACAAGGATCTAAGATTCAAGGGGAGAGATTACAAGAGAAAAATTATTTTTGATTAAAAGAAAGCTTAAAACATGGGTCCTCATGCCTAATTACATTAAGGGGGTATTTATACTCCAAACTTTTACAAAAAAACCCTAAGAAGTCAATTCAGGAAAAAGTCAATGTTTTTTGTGGGCCGGTCAAGCGTGTGTAAGTCCTACCAAATCTTCTAGATCACGTCTTGAACTTCAACTCTAGACCGATTGATTCATCCACGGGCTTCTTGAAGTTCAAAATCCTCCATAATAAGCTCTTGAAGTACCTAAAATCCCACCCTTATGCAATGTATGCAATGCCCAATACCAAATATGCATAATAGACTTAAAAGGTTCTAAAACGATGATAATACTGCAAATGTGAATGCTAAATGTGCTAGATAATGTCCCTAAAAAACGTTAAAATGCAGACACTCCCCTCAGGGCTAACTTATGAATTTTCTATGCCTTAAATGGTATGCAAATGAACAAATATGCTAACTAAAATAATTTTGTGGCTTTCTATACCCTAAGTGATATGCTAATGATGAAATGAGGAAAATCAAAGCTAAGAATCACATACAAAAAATTCAAATACCCTCTAGAACCCTCCCCCAAACTTAAATTACACAGTCTCTTGTGTGTATAAAAGCCCGAAAGAGATCCTGGACCAGCAAGTCAAAAGAAAATATGCAATGGTATTATACAATGATGGGAAGAAGTTTTGTACCTCTCAAAGGTTCCAGTAGTGGGCTGCCGACGCGTGCATAGCCTTTAGGCGTATAACCTCCACTCTCTTGGCGACGCTCGGGCTCTCCACAGTCGAGTGTCTTGACTGACGCTCGACTTGGTGCTGCCTCGAGCGTCTGAAAACGCAGCTACGTTTGCAGATGAGTGCCTGGCTGGTGTTGGCACGCCTTGGATGATCTTGCCCTGATGATTGACCTTTATCCCTTTCCAAAGCTGCTATCCTTCTGTTCAGCTCCTAGTTCTCTCTTCTCCTAGCCGCATCACTAGCAACCGGCTTTTTGACCTTCCTCATGAGCCACTTGTTCATCTTCAACAGTAGACCAATGTGCTTATGAGCTTCTTTCATTGGGGCTCCTTGTCGTGGTGGAATAGTGAATTCTTCGAAGTAGTAGGCCTCGAGATCTATCTCGTCACTGTCTGTAGGTGACGAAGGCGGTGGAGGTCCATTGGGATCATACAAGGCTTCTAGTGGTGGGTTAAAATCCGTATTCCTCCCCATTCTTATTGATGTGAGCTCTCTTGCACATCCTCATATGATCAATATCCATGTACCAAGGTTCTGCCCACTCTTCCTTATTGATGGGTACTCCACACCTTTCCAGAACGCAAGTCACAAAACCTCCGACAATGATTTTACCCTCACGTCCACCAGACCTGTTATCCCTAGCCCAATCTCGATACTGTGACAAGCTGATTGGCAAACTGGATGGTTAAACCGGCCTCGTTTCTATCTCCAAAATGGGGGAACCGTAAATCCTTGTTCCCAAAATATCCTTTAATGCAGTCACGAACATCTTCATCTATCCAAGGTTGATAGTTCCTGTGGTAAAACGAGAGAAGAAGTACCTCAGAGCTGGGTTTCAGATTAGAGAGGCTCTTGATTGTGATGATAAAAACCAACTCATTGTTGAGGCTATGGTGCGCCATAAATCCTATAATTCGGCTCTGTCCAAATCCGGCCCATAGTTCTCTGATTTGGCCCTTAGGAATAGAAACAAGTCTTAGAGTGCTCTGAAAGTAAGCCGGTAATCTTGTCCCCTGATTCTGTAGACGAGATAGCTGCCACCTTGCTTCTCTTGGACGCCCACATTATCTGCGACATAGAGAACGATCTAGACTGTGGCGAGGAATTGGACGATTTCCTCCTTGTAAGCCCGAGCTGTGAGAGACAAACGTGAACAACCCATAGTTCTGAAGCATCAGATCCACATCCCTAGTCAGCCTTATAGCAGTTAATGCCTCCTTGCACGTATATCGGGTCCCCTAAAATCAATTCTCTACAGATCGTGCAGAGCCCTTTCCACGTTGTGTTTCTTCTTCAAGTCTTTCTCTCTCAGCCCAGCCAGAATGATCTCCCTTGCCTCCTCAGCTTCTTCGTCCTGATATCCAGCTTCATGGAGTGTCTCTTCCACGAAATCTGCTTCGATGTCCTCCTCCACATCCTCCGCATGTTCCAATATGGTATCATCCTCATCCATGTATTCTAGCTCCTCCTCAGACTCACTAGTTGATCGGATCACCAGCCGTCTTCTTTTTTTTTTTTCAGGTTTTGGTTTGCTCTGGAAGACTCTCCTTGGTGAGGTTGGCTTTTGAACCTTGCGTTGTTTGTAGCCCTAACTCGGGGAAGGCTTGCATGGCGTGCTTTTCAGTCAGACATGGTGGTTTTTCGCCGGAAACAAAGGTGGAGTCAGACTCTCGAGGTAGACGCTCGATCGGAGTGTGGTCGAGCGTTGCTTCTGTGTGGCAGAATGATCAGTGCTCGGAAAGAGGAAGCATTTGAGACCTTCTTTTCTCGGCTCACAAGCTTGTGCAAAAGAAAGGAAAACTAGAGAGATAGAGAGTTTATTGAGAGAATGTGAATTAGTGTGAATGAGAAGGGAGAAGGTCTTCCGCTTTATATAGAAAGCTAAAGATAAGAGGGGAATCTTTAAATCGTTTCAAATTTAAAATTCAAATTAGGATCAAATCAAATATTTTTTTAATTTAATATAAAATATATGGCATTTAAAGATGGATTGACCCCCTTTTCCTCTTTTGTCGCAGTCAATATCTGCCCTTTTGAAGCTTTTGACAGGTATAGGCGCGCAGACCTTGGATTGGACATGGGAGTGGGAACTCGAGCGTCAGTCTGCCACATGACAAACGACGCTCGAGTGGGATCCTCAACCAGAGGTTGGTCGAACGTTGTCCCATCATGTCGGTTTGGGTCCCACTCATCCTATCTTGGCCCCGTCTTCCTGCAAAACGCACAAAAAACCTTCCAAATGTATGCAAGATGAAATAAATGCAATTAAAAATTAAATCTATAAGATTACCAAAAAGAAACTGGAAATGCTTAATCTAAATGCAAAACAGAATGTATGTATAAAGGATATCTTTGGGATTGCCTCCCAACTGCGCTCGTTTATAGTCTCGAGCTTGACTCCTTCATATTCATTGGAGATGAGGTGGCTCATCGAGAAGAACCAAAGTTCCCTTGAGAGTCGTGCAGTCAGCCAAGTATAGCTTAACATTGTGGCCATTCACTGTAAACTCTTCTCATTTGTTGTTAGTCAAGGTAACAACTCCATAGGGTAGAACGTGTAGTACCTTAAACGGACCAGACAACTTCGATCTAAGTTTACCTGGAAACAACTTGAGCCTAGAGTTAAAGAGGAGCACGTGACTACCGACTGTGATTGTCCTTGACTGAATCTTTTTGTCATGAGCTGCCTTGGTATGATCCTTATATGCCTTGGAGCTGTCATATGCCTCAAGTCTAATCTCCTCTAATTCATGCAAATCTGTTTGCCTCTGTTCTTGGGCTGTCTTGAAATCAAAATTCAGAAGCTTAATAGCCCAAATCGACTTGTACTCGAGCTCAACCGACATATGACATGATTTCCCATAAAGTAGCTGAAATGGCATTCTCATAATAGGCGTCTTAAAAGTAGTCCTATAGGTCCAAAGAGTATCGTCCAATCTGGCTGCCCAATCACGCTTAGAGATCCCTACTACCTTCATCAGAATAGACTTAATCTTTTTATTGGACACTTCAACCTGCCCACTGGTTTGAGGATGATATGGAGTTGCCACCTTGTGTCTAACCCCATGTTTCATGAGCAAGCTCTCAAAAACTTTGTTGATGAAGTGGGATCCTCTATCACTAATCACAACTCTTGGCACTCCAAATCTGGGAAATATGATGTGCTTGAATAATTTCAGCACCACCTTTGCATCATTTATGGGCCATGCAATCAAATACTTCTATCTCCAAGATAGGATTATGATGCATCTCATTTCTCTTGCTTATATTGCCCATCCTTTGACAAGAGTCACATCTAGATATAAACTCTTGGCAGTCCCTGAAGATGGATGACCACCATAAACCGGACTGAAGAATCTTATGTGCCGTCCTAAATGTTGCAAAGTGGCCACCATATGCAGATATATGACAATGTTCCAATATTCCTTTAACTTCTTCCTCTGACACACATCTCCTGAAAACCCCATCAGATCCTTTCTTGTAGAGATACGATTCATCCCATAAATATTGTTTGACATCCCTGAAGAATTTCTTTCTTTGGTAGGAGTTCAAAGTCTTAGGTAGTTCCCCTCGTACCAAGAAGTTCACCAGATCGGCATACCATGGCAAGCAAGTCCCAGCAAGTCTCGAACTGATCGAAAAAGTCTTATCTTGCTAGTGAGCGGACCCTCGACCCTGTGGTGGTCGAGAGTCGTGGTCGAGTGTCTGACAGAGAAGCTCAACAACTATTCTTCTGGCATATCATCGTCTATTGGCAGAGACCCTTTCACCTGCATCCTAGATAGGTGATCCGCGACACTGTTTTCTACCCCAAACTTGTCTACCACTTCCATATCAAATTCTTGCAACAGTAAAATCCACTTAAGCAATTTAGGCTTAGCATCTTTCTTATTCATTATGTACCTTAGAGCTGCATGATATGTATATACTATGACTTTCGACCCAACCAAGTAAAACCTGAACTTCTCAAATGCAAACACCACTGCCAGTAATTCTTTCTCTGTTGTGGCATACTTCACTTTTGCTTCATCCAATGTTCAACTAGCATAGTATATAACATTGAGCTTCTTATCCTTCCTTTGCCCAAAGACTGCTCCAACAGCACAATCACTAGCATCACACATTATCTCAAAAGGGAGAGTCCAATCTGGTTCTTGAACAATAGGTGCCTCAATGTCAAACAAAGGGAAAACTTTTTAATTAAATTGTTCGGTGAAGAAGACACCTAGGTATCTAGGCATATATAGAAGTCTCAGCCACGAAATGGGCTATAGAACAAAGTTGGCCGAGAAAACAAATGCCCAAAAACTCAAAGTAAAAGCTTAAAGGAGTCCAAATAAAAATGAGTATTCTTTTCCCTTCTTAGCAATTTCTCAATGAGAAATAATGTAAAGTTTTACCAAATCGTTTATCTTTTCGAATTCATTTATATTTGGGCGGATAGCGGGAATTGAACCCGCGTCTTCTCCTTGTGTTGAAAAGCCTTGTTAAAAACCCTGGTCTAAAAAAATCCAATGGGACAAAACCAGACACAAGGAAAAGAGTGCAAGAACACATACTTATCTTTGACAACCCTTAGTCAGCTTGAATCAAAACCAGTCTGGTTTGATTAGTGATAACATATTTTTTACTATTAAATAAACCTACTGTTATGTTCAATCAATGTAGTACAATAAGGTATCAATCCAAGTGGGCAAGCAACTAGCAATCAGAACACAATCCACTCAACCTAATCCAAGCCAATCTTGATTAAGGTATAAATTTCAGTGCCAATGAAACTTGATAAAAATAGAGTACTAAAATAGAGCACTAAAACATAGCGTAAAAACAGAGCATAAAACAAGGCAAAAAAAACAGAGTGCAAAAACAGAGCAACATGCAAAAATAGAGTTTTGACCCAAAAACAGAGCACAAACCTAAACACTTAATCAAGGAAGAAGATGGGTTCTTGAGGGTAATGATCAATGATCAAAACATCACTAGGGGTTCTAGACTTGTTTATCAACCTATTTAGATGACCTCTAGGCAAGAGATCAAATCAATCACATTCATTCTCATGCAATGAGACCTCTCTTAAGGTACAACTAGACTTGATCCTCATCAACGATTAGTAGCTTAAGAGGCATTAAATACAGACCTAAAACAGCCTGATAACAACCTAGACAATCAATCTCTTAAGCTAGGAAAGGTTATCTCAACCTAAGTTCTTTCAAGCATTTACACAAACACCTTATGTGTGGGAAACACCAAAAACTCAGATTTCAATTGATCAAAGAGAATTAAGCATTAAACTCACTTAAACTGAAGAGATCTAAGCCTATTCAACTCTAAACAAGTCTGGAAATCCCTAGATAATCTCACGATATCTTCGAGAACCATAATGGATCTACTCAAACTTCATGAACAAAAACACAAACCCAGAAAATGAAATTGTTAACATCAAAAGATAGATCAAGAAGAGATGAACGACAATGATTAAAGACAGAAAATCAACCAAAGGATCAACAAGGATCTAAGATTCAAGGAGAGAGATTACAAGAGAATAAGTATTTTTGATTAAGAGAAAAGTAAAAACGTGGGTTCTTTGATTCATTACATTAAGGGGGTATTTATACTCCAAACGTTTACAAAAAATTCTAAAAAGTCAACTCTGGAAAAAGTCAACGTTTTTGTGGACGAAAAGCGCTCGACCACGTGGTGGTCGAGCACGACAGTTGAGCGTCTCTAATTCATGCCAAATCTTCTAGATCACGTCTTGAACTTCACCTCTTTACCGATTGATTCATCCACGGGTCTTCTTGTAGTCCAAAATTCTCCATTATAGGCTCTTGAAGTACCTAAAATCTACTTTTATGCAATGTATGCAATACCCGATACCAAATACGCATAATAGACTTAAAAGATCCTAAAACGATGATACTACTGTAAATATGAATGAAAAATATGCTAGATAATGCCCGTAAAAAGTGTTAAAATGTAGACACATCAATTAGCCATATGATAAAGGTTGCTTTCAGCCTATATTAACAATGTGTCAATAGCTTGCTCAAGTAGTCTTGTGTTAGCTCAGGTAATGGGTCCAATTGGAAGCTCCAAATCTTGTTGTACTCTATCTGGTCCAAGCTCCATTATGTCTTCTTGCTCTTGATGCTTGTTGTTGGTCCATTATCATATATTAACCTCCCTCTTGAGAAGGATTGGACCTTAAATCCGAATCATCTGAAACAATCGCATTCATTCTCATGCAGTGAGACTCAACTTAAGCTACAACCAGACTTGGTTCTCACAAACGATCAATAAGATAAGAGGCATTAAAATCAAAACTAAAATAGCCTAATAACATCCTAGACAATCAATCTCTTGAGCTAGGAATGATTATCTCAACTTAAGCTCTATCGAACATTTTCACAACCACCTTGTGGGTGGGAAACACCAAAACTCATATTTCAATTGATCAAAGAGAAATAAGAATTAAGCTCACTTAAGCTGGAGAGATCTAAAGCTTATTCAACCCTAAACAAGCCTAGAAATCTCTAGATAATCTCACCATCTCTTCAAGAACCCTAATGGATCTACTCAAACTTCATGAACAAAAACACAAACCTAGAAATTGAAATGGTTAACATCAAAAGATAGATGAAGAAGAGATGGACAACAATGATTAAAGACAGAAAATCATATAACCAAAGGATCAACAAGGATCTAAGATTCAAGGGGAGAGATTACAAGAGAATAAGTCTTTTTGATTAAGAGAAAAGTAAAAATGTGGGTTCATTGCTTCATTACATTAAGGGGGTACTCCAAAATCTTACAAAAGACCCTAAAAAGTAACCTCTGGAAAAAGTCAACGTTTTTGTGGACGAAAAGCGCTCGACCAAGTGGTGGTCGAGCGCGACGGTCGAGCATCTCTACTTCATGCCAAATCTTCTAGATCACATCTTGAACTTCATCTCTTGAACGATTGATTCATCCACGGGTCTTCTTGTAGTCCAAAATTCTCCATAATAGGCTTTTGAAGTACCTAAAATCCACCCTTATTCAATGTATGCAATACCCGATACCAAATACGCATAATAGACTTAAAAGATCCTAAAACGATGATACTACTGTAAATATGAATGAAAAATATGCTAGATAATGCCTCTAAAAAGCATTAAAATGTAGAAACATCAATTAGCCATATGACTAAGGTTGCTTTCAGCCTATATTAGCAATGTGCCAATGGCTTGCTCAAGTAGTCTTGCCTTAGCTCAGGTAATGGGTCCAATTGGAAGCTTTAAATCTTGTTGTACTCTATCTGGTCCGAGCTCCATTATGTCTTCTTGCTCTTGATGCTTGTTGTTGGTCCATTATCATATCATCACCTCCCTCTTGAGAAGGATTGGATCTTAAATTCGAATCATCTGAAACAAAGGGACCAAATCAGTAACATGAAAGTTACTACTAACAATATACTTACTTTGTAGATCCATCTAGTAGGCCTTATTGTTGATATTTTGATAATCTTGAAAGGACCGTCCATTCTAGGCATTAGTTCTGATTTCCTCTCATTTGGAAATCTATCCTTCCTCAAGTATATCCAAACCAGATCACATCCTTGAAGATCACCTCCTTTCAGCTCTTATTAGCTTGTTTCAGAATACTTCTTGGTCTTCTCTTCGATGTTGGCTTTAGCCTTTTCATGAATATGTATAACGATACTCGGATTTCTTATGTCCATCCATGCTAAGTCTCTCAGTCAAAGGTAAAGACATTAGATCCAAAGGAGAGATGGAATTAAACCCATAAACAATTTGAAATGGAGATAACTTATAAGCTGAATGCATAGAATGGTTATATGCAAACTCATGTGGCAAACAATCCTCCCAAGTCTTAAGATTTCTTTTAACTAAACCCCTAAGAAGAGTAGACAAGGTTTTGTTAACCACCTCAGTTTGGCCATCTATTTGGGGGTGGCAAGTAGTAGAGAGTATCAGTTTAATGCCTAACTTATACCATAAAGTTTTCCAAAAGTAGCTATCAAACTTAGCATCAAAATCTGAAACTATGGTCTCAGGCATTCCATGAAGATGAACTATCTCTCTAAAGAACAAAAATATAATCACGCCCATGTCTAGTTCTAGGCAACATAACAACGAGATCCATAGAGATATCATGCCAAGGATGCAAAGGAATTGAGAGAGGAGTGTAGTAACCGTGAGGTTGTGCTTTAGCCTTAGCCATTTTACATGTTGGGTATTTAACATAATACCTTTCTATGCCATGCTTCATAATGGCCAATGGAAGTGTTTTTTGCATGATGTGCAACGTTTTTACCACTCCAAAATGTCTCATTAATTGATAAACAGGTTTTTACGGTGTTTTCTCAAATACCAAACTGTCTATTTAATCAATTGCAGTACAGTATGGTGTCAATCCACTGGGAGAGTAACTAGCAATCAAGATGTAATATACTTATTCTAATCTAAGCCAAATTCGGCTTTAGCGAGTGGTTATGTATCCTAGGTGACGACGAAATCTTAAAACAAAATGCTGAAAATAAAACAAAGTATTAGAATGTAAAGACAGAGCATTAAAAGTAAAGCAATAGTGAAACTAATAATAAAGTGCAACACGAAATCTCAACCTAAAGCAGAGTATTAAATTCACGAAAATTCAATAAAGGAAAAACGGGTTCTCGAGGATTAGGATCAATGATTAGGGTATTCCTAGGGGTTCTAGACTTATCTATCAACCTATTTAGATGACCTCTAAGCAAGGAATCACAAAGTAATCACATTCGCTCTCCGCGCAATGGGACCTCTCCTAAAAGACAACCTGACTTGACTCTCGCCCAACGATTGGAAATTCAAGAGGCCTTAAGTATGGACCTTACAAAGCCTAATAACACCCTAGACAATCAATCTATTGAGCTAGGAAGATGCTATCTTAATTTAAGCATGTTCAAGTGATTCCCCAAACGCCTCTCGGGGGGGGATTCACCAAGAGATCGAATTTCAATTGATCAGAAAGAAACAAGCATTAAGAACACTTAAATTAAAGAGATCTAAGACCTTAATTAAACATAAACAAATCTAGAAATCCCTAAGTTTTCCCCTAATCTCACCCTTTCCTCAAGAACCCTAGACTAACTTACTCAGAATTCATGAAATAAACCATAGACTTAAAATTGAAAATTAATTGCATAAAACTTAAGACTAAAAAAAACTCGTAAATTGCTTTGTAAAGATAAGACTCGAAATTTTGCTGGAAAAGATTGTATATTGAAAGTAGAAATTCTAGTACAATTTATAGATCAAAAGATCTTAAAGAAAAAGGAAAAATACTTAAAGAGAAAAAGGGAAAAATTCCCTTGAAAGAAAAATGGGAATTTCCTTTTAAAAGTTAAAAGGAAATTTCCTCAAGAAAGAAAATAGAAAAAGCCTAAAAGATAATTGGGCTTGCACAAAGGGGCTTTTGATGAGCCTTTTTCGCAAAGAAGCCCAAAGATTCAATCTTCGTCCAAAGTCTTAGTTCTGGCCCGTAAAGTCACTCGACCAAGTGATGGTCGAGTGTCATGCTCGAGTGTCGGAGACTCGAGTGACAAATCTTCTAATTTGCATCCTGAACTTCAACCTTAGGCCAGACGATTCCTCATTGGTCTTCTTGTAATCTGAAATACTCCGTGATAAGCTCCAAAAAGTACCTAAAAATCCCTTTTATGCAATGTATGCAATGCCCGACACTAATAATGCGATTTATGCTAAAAAGAACCTAAAAAAATGATAACAATGCAAGTATGAATGCAAAACATGCTAAATAATGGTCCTAAAATGTGGTAAAATGCAGACACATCAACTCCCCCAAACTTAGTCTTTGCTTGCCCTCAAGCAAATATGCATCGAACTAAGAAGGAAGAGAAGTTGCTGACAATGGGAACATCTTACTCAAACAAATGACACGCCAAACTGAAAAACCGTAATCCACAAGTGAAACCTCATTCTTTTGTAAGAACCACAATTTACTTTCATCAAGGCTTAGGCATCAAGACCGAATATTCCCTAACACTTAGTTGGTCTCTTAAGAAACTCAGATTCGAAACCTATTTCTCTTAAGTGCAGTCCGCAAGAGGGGTTATTGATCAAAGACCTTGGGATTCAACTTCCTCAAATTCAGCTAGTCACTAATGGTTTAAGCATTTTCGATCACTTCTCAACTCCTTACTCGTTTTTATTGGCTTTAGCTTTATTAATGAAGCACGAAAAAGTACGGGTTTACGCACAGTCCCGGTTCACCTTAGGCATCGATGTATTAGCTTTATCAATGACACGTGAAAAAGTACGGGTTTACGCACAGTCCCGGTTCATTTTAGGCGATATCGAAATGGTTTTATTGATGAACACAAGAAGGTACGAGTTTACGCACAATCCCCGTTCATCTTAGACCATATATTTGAGCCGAGTTTGAGAAGGATGATTCTATATTCACCTTATGCTTTTCTTTTTACTTAGCTAGCTGAACCTAAGGAAGGATCTTATGCAATGTATCTCAAGCCCCTAATTTGGAAAATAGAATTCGATTATGAGGTAACAAATCAGGTTCTTTTCGAGACACAACCTAAGTATCTGTTTCAAAGGTTAATGATCTACCAATCAGTGTTCAAGAGGGAAAAAACGCGAGTCTAAGAGTTCACTATGGTTACTAGCCAATCAACCTAGCAAGTCTACCTATCTAGCAAGATGATTCCCGAAATTCTAGACTCAATCCTATATGAATGCAATGCAGCTACATGAACACTCTGTTTTTGACTTATGCATTTTCGATTTTTTTCAAATATTTTTTTTTTTGGTTTTTCTATGCCTTAGATGTGATGCAAATGGTCAAATGCAAGAATAAAAACTAAGAATCACAGAAAACAAAGTCAAATATCCTCTAGAACCCTCCCCTAAACTTAAATCACACAGTCCCTTGTGTGTATAAAAGTCCGAAAGAGGATCCTAGACCAGCAAGTCAAGTGAAAAATATGCAAAAGCAAGCCAAGTAAAAGAAATGTAAAAGCAAGTCAATTGAAAAATATGCAATGGTATTTATAATGAAAGGAAGGGGTTTTTGTACCTCTTAATGATTCCAGTAATCGGCTGCCACATTTCGCATGAGCTCCATGTAGTGGTCATTATGCCTTTGACGCTCGAGCTCAGCTTGCTCGAGCGTTTCCGTCGAGTGTTCGGTATGCTCGACTGATTGGTGCTCGAGCGGTTGGCTCGAGCTTTCTCCAGCTGCATCGAATGGTCTTCTATATGAGAAGGCTGCGGGATTTGCTGAGGAGTGTCTTGCTGGTGCGGGTTGGTGTTGCCTCTCACGATCCGTGGATATGGAGGCTCTTCTTGGGCGAATAGTTGGTGGTGGTGGTGGTCCGCTGTTCCTTTCTAGAGCTGCTACTCTCCTACTTAGATCATTGTTTTCCTGCCTTCTAGCTTCGTCGCTAGCAGTCAGCTTCTTCACCTTCTTCATCAACCATTTGTTCATTTTCTGCAACAAGTCTATGTGCTTGTGTGCTTCTCAAATTGGTTCTCCTTGACGAGGTGGCATCGTGTATTCTTCAAAACAATACGCCTCAGGATCCACTTCATCGCTGTTGGTTGGAGAAGAACTCTGCTGAGGGCCATTGGGATCGTACAAGGCTTCTAGAGGCGGATTGAAATCCGTGTTTTGCCCCATTCTTATCGTTGTGTACTCCCTGTTTGGCAAGAGTAGAAAAGCATTTGGTCAAAGTAAATGATGGAAAGAGTAAAGGAGCTTACCTCGAACTTCCGTCGTAGCCAAGAATTGACTCCTCCTTAAGTGATCGATGTTCATGAACTGAGGGTTAGCCCATTGTGTCTCATCGATTGGCACATTACATCTCTCCAGAATGCATGTGACAAGTCCGCCAATGGTGATCTTTCCATCACGTCCTCCTGTTTTGTTATCCCTTGCCCAATCTCGGTATGTGACCAATTGGTTAGTAAATGGGATGGTTAATCCAGCATTGTTTCGATCTCCAATAATCGGGGATCCGTCGCTCTTTGTACCAACAATGTCTTTAAGAGCAGTCACCAACATCTCCATTTCTCCTAGATTAATTGTTCCAGTAGTAAAACGTGAGAAAAATGTATTTGCTAGGATTGTTCGAAAATACCTCAAGGCCGGGTTTCGGATCAGCGATGCCTTAGATCGGGAGGATGAGAATCTGCTTCTTGTTGATGCAATCGACCGCCACACATCATCCAACTCTGCTCTATCGAAATCCGGTCCATAATTTTCGGACTCGGCTTTTGGGAACTCGAAGAGGTTCCTAAGTGCTTTGAATGTCATTCGATAGTCCCTTCCTCTTATTGCAAAGAAGATGTAACCGCCACCTTGCTTTTCTTGGAGACTCTCGTTTTCTGCATCGTATAAAACGATCTGAACTGTCGCCAAAAACTCGAGAGTCTCTTCCTTGTATGCTCTTTGCGGATACTGCACAAACGTGGACAGCCCACAATTTTGCAACATGAGATCTACATCTCTTGTTATCCCCATTGCGGTCAGCGCCTCCTTGCATGGATAGCGGGTTCCTAGAAAATCCATCCTCCGCAGATCGCTTAGTGCTCTTGCCGAGTTATGTCTCTCCTTCATCTCCTTCTCTCTTTTTCCGGCCAGGATTATCTCCCTTGCTTCTTCCGCCTCTCTTTCGCCATATCCATCTTCACAAAGTGTTTCAGCAGCAAGGTCTGGGTCCACCTCGTCTTCATCCATGTATTCTCCTCTTTCTTCCGACTCATTTTCAGATTGTACTTCCATCCTTCTCTTCTCCTTTCTGTCCTGTTTGCTTGCGGCCCTAGAAGACTCTCCTTGGGAAGGATTGCTTCTTGATCGAGCATTATTCTTGGCTCTAAGGCGGAGGAGGTTGGCTTTGTTGGATTTGCCGTCTGTCATGGTGAAAGTTGGTCGGAGAAAGAGCAAACGTTCTGACACTCGAACTAGACGCTCGAGCTGAGGTGATCGAGTGTAGTAGAAGAACAAAGAGAGATGATTTGCTTCTGTAAAAGAGAGAACAACTAGAGAGAAATGTTAGAGAGAGAGTGTATTTCGTGTGAATGAAAGGAGAGAGACCCCTCCTCCTTTTATAGAGGAGAAAAACAAAGGGGGAGCCTTTTCAAATTCAAAATTTGAACTTGGATTAAATCAAATCTTTTTGAATTAAATGGAAAAGATATTGCATTAAAGAAAGATTTAACCCATTTTTCGGAGTAAATGTCTCCCCTTTCTCAGCTTTTGGCAGTTATAGGCTTTGGAGGCATGTGAATAGGCATGAAGGCGGGACACTCGAGCCTGACACTCGAGCAGGTTTGGTCGAGTATCAGTCTGCCAAAAGCTGGTTGATGCTCGAGTGGGACACTCGACCAGGCGTGGTCGAGTGTTGTCCCATCTTGTCGGTTCCGACCCCACTTGTCCTATATGGGTCCCACTTTCCTGCAAAAGAGTACAAAAAACCTTCCAAGTGCATGTAAGTCGAAATAGATGCAAGTAAAAATGAAAAATAGCAAATTTGTGAAAAGGAAAATATGTGAAAAAGAAAAAATTGAATGTATATACAGAGGATACCTTTGGGATTGCCTCCCAACTGCGCTTGTTTATAGTCTCAAGCTCGACTTCCTCCTATTTATTGGAGAGGAGGTGGTTCATCGAGCAGAACCGAAGTTCCCTCGGGAATTGTGCTGTTGGCCAAGTAAGGCTTTACTCTATGACCGTTTACAGTGAATCCTTCCCCATTGCTATTGGCTAAAGTGACTGCTCCATAAGGTAAAACTTGCAGTACTTTGAACGGACCAGACCACTTTGATCGCAATTTTCCGGGAAATAGTTTGAGTCTTGAGTTAAAGAGAAGCACTTGATCACCAACTTTGATTGTTTTACGCTGGATCTTTTTGTCGTGAGCCGCTTTTGTTCGATCCTTGTATGCTTTTGAGCTGTCATATGCTTCGAGTCTGATTTCTTCAAGTTCATGTAGGTCCATTTGCCTCTTTTCTTGTGATGTCTTGATATCGAAATTCAAGAGTTTGGTTGCCCAAATTGACTTGTACTCTATCTCAACTGGTAAATGGCAGGATTTTCCATTGAGCAATTGAAAAGGTGTGCGGCCAATAGGTGTTTTGAAAGCAGTCCTATAGGCCCAAAGAGTATCATCTAATTTGGTGGCCCAATCACGTTTTGACAGCCCAACTATCTTCATCAAAATCGATTTGATCTGTCTATTAGAGACTTCAACTTGTCCGCTGGTTTGAGGATGATAAGGAGTTGCCACTTTGTGTTTAACCCCATGTTTCCTAAGCAAATTCTCGAAAACCTTGTTGACAAAGTGGGATCCTCCATCGCTAATCACAACTCTTGGCACACCAAATCTGGGAAATATAATGTGTTTGAAGAGCTTAAGTACCACCTTTGCATCGTTTGTAGGAGCTGCAATAGCTTCTACCCATTTAGGGACATAATCAACAGCAACCAAAATGTAACTGTTTCCTAAAGAAGGAGGCTTAAACGGTCCCATGAAATCGATTCCCCAACAGTCAAACACTTCTATCTCCAAGATCGGATTCTCCGGCATCTCATTCCTCTTGCTTATACTGCCCATTCTTTGGCAGCAATCACATCTGGATACGAACTCTTGGCAGTCTTTGAAAATTGATGGCCACCATAACCCGAATTGAAGGATTTTCTGTGCTGTTTTGAATGCAGCAAAATGTCCTCCATAAGTAGATCCATGACAGTGTTCGAAAATCCCATTGACTTCGTCTTCTGATACACATCTTCTGAACCGTCCATCAGATCCTTGTTTGTAGAGATAAGGTTCGTCCCAAAAATACTGCCTTACATCCCTGAAGAATTTCTTCCTTTGATGATAATTCAAGGTTTTAGGCAGTTCTCCTTTGACCAAATAGTTTACCAAGTCGGCATACCATGGTAAGCATGTTCCCACAAACTTCGATTCGATCGAAAAAAGTCTTCTTTGTCTGTGGGTTTGACACTCGAGCAGGTGGTGCTCGAGTGTCATGGTCGAGTGTTCGGTGGAAAAACTCAACAGTTGCTCTTCAGGCATAGAATCATTCATTGGAAGGGTTTCTTCAACCTGTATCCTTGATAAGTGATCAGCAACACCGTTTTCAACCCCTGGTTTATCGACTATCTCCATGTCGAATTCTTGTAGCAACAAAATCCATCTAAGCAGTCTAGGCTTAGCATTCTTCTTTTTCATCAAGTATCTTAGAGCTGCATGATCAGTATGCACAATAACTTTTGATCCAACCAGATAGGACCGGAATTTCTCAAAGGCGAACACAACTGCAAGCAATTCCTTTTCCGTGGTGGCGTATTTCACCTGGGCTTCGTCTAGTGTTCTACTAGCATAGTAGATCACATTCAGTTTCCTATCTATCTTCTGTCCCAAAACTGCTCCAACAGCATAGTCACTAGCATCACACATTATCTCAAAAGGGAGATTCCAATCAGGTGCTTGGACTATTGGTGCTGGTATCAAGGCGTCTTTAAGTTCGAGAAAAGCCTTGAGGCATTCCTCGTCAAAGACGAAATCTGCCTCCTTGGAAAGGAGACGAGTCAAAGGCCTAGCAGTCTTCGAAAAGTATTTGATGAATCGCCTATAGAATCCTGCATGTCCCAAGAAATTCCTAATGTCTTTGACAGTTTTCGGCGGCTGCAACTGAACCATAACTTCTATCTTAGCTTTGTCGACTTCAATGCCCCTCTCTGAAATCTTATGACCTAGAATGATCCCTTCTTTCACCATAAAGTGGCATTTCTCCCAATTAAGCACTAAGTCCGTCTCAACGCACCTAGATAGAACCATGCACAAGTTTGACAAACAAGAGGAGAAGGAAGAACCATAGACAGAGAAATCGTCCATGAACACTTCAACCATCTCCTCAATCAGATCCGAAAATATAGAAGTCATGCAACGTTGAAAAGTAGCAGGTGCATTACAAAGACCAAATGGCATTCTCCTATATGCAAATGTACCATAAGGGCAAGTAAAGGTTGTTTTTTCCTGATCATTTGGATGTATAGGGATTTGGAAAAATCCACTATATCCATCAAGGAAACAATAATATGAATGATTAGCCAACCTTTCAAGCATTTGGTCGATGAATGGCAAAGGATAATGATCTTTTCTAGATGCAGAATTCAATTTTCTAAAATCAATGCACATTCTATGTCCTGTAATAGTTCTAGTTGGAATCAAATCATCATTTTCATTTCTAATGACAGTGACCCCTCCCTTTTTAGGCACACAATGCACAGGAGACACCCATTTACTATCAGAAATAGGGTAAATTATATAAGCATCTAACAGTTTTAAAATTTCCTTTTTAACGACCTCCTTTAAAGTCGGATTCAATCTCCTTTGAGGTTCCTTGCTAGAATAAGATTCATTTTCAAGGTGAATTCTAAGTGTGCATAAATCGGGAGAGATCCCTCTAATGTCAGACAGTGAGTATCCTAAAGCTTTTCTAAACCGTCTTAATTCAGAAAGCAACATGTTTAGCTCATCATCACTCAATGCATTATTTACTATTACTGGATAAGTAGAGTTAGATCCAAGAAATGCGTACCTGAGCCCGGAGGGGAGTGGTTTGAGTTCCACTTTCGGTGATTTGAGCTCCGACCAGTCATCATCGAGCTGACACTCGACCTTAGTGTGGTCGAGTGTTATGGTCGAGTGTTGATTTCTAGAGGCTAAATCGGAATGCTCGAGCTCTATTTGCTCGAGTGTTGAGGTCGAGTGTAAGGTCTCGAACTGTTTTTCACTTTTCAGTGATTTGCAAGAGTCCAACAAGCTTTTGTAGACCTCAGTTTCTTCGTATATGTATCCATCACGACCGTATTTTATCAAAGCAGTACCAAGGTGGTCTTTCTCCATTAATTCTCCAAACAGGTCCTTTGAAAGATCATCTATTTCTTGCACCACGAACAGTTTTCCCTCAATGGTAGGTTTTCTCATTATGTCGCTGATGCTGAAAGTCATCTTGAAATCTTTCCCAAGGTTGAGTTTGATTTCTCCTTTTGGCACATTGATCACAGCTCCTGCAGTGGCTAAGAAGGGCCTTCCAAACAGCAAGGGGTCCTTTGGTTCTTCTCCCATATCTAGAACAACGAAATCCGTGGGGATTTCTACTCCTCCAACCCGAACTGGTAAGTCTTCTAGAATTCCATGTGGAATCCTAACCGATCTGTCAGCTAGTACCAAGGATATCTTGCAAGACTTGTATTTATCGAACCCTAATCTTTTGGCGACTGTTAGAGGCATTAGGCTGATCGATGCCCCTAAATCACACAAGCAACTCCTGAATGTGAGAGGTCCAAGCGAGCATGGAATCGTGAACGTTCCTGGATCATCAAGCTTCTTAGGTACAACCTTTCTTTGTATAATAGCGCTGATCTCATGAGTTAGCACAACCATCCCTTCGACTTCTTGTGTTCTGTCTTTGACTGCGTCTTTCAAAAACTTTTGATAAGGGGGCATTAGCATAAAGGCGTCCAGAATTGGTATTTTCACTTCAACGTCCCTCATCTGCTTTTCAAAGAGAGCTTTGTACTTGTCTGCAACGTCCTTTTTGAATCTCTGTGGAAAAGGAAGCTGCGGTTTGAAAGGAGGTGGAGCAAACGTCTTTGGGTCTTTTTGTACGTCAGTTGTGTTTTTGGGCTGATCTTCGGACACTCGAGCAGGTGGTGCTCGAGTGTGTTGGTCGAGTGTCATAGATTTCGGCTTTTCCGTGCTGATTTCTGTCTGTTCTTCGACCAAATCATCCTCCCCTTCTTGAAGGACACTGTCCTCAGTGTTCTCCGTCGGTTCAGCACGAATTAGCAATTCACAGACACTACGGAGTGTAATGGCGTTGGCGTGATACTCCTTAGGGTTTTGAACGGCTTTTCCAGGTAGCTGTCCGGTTTGTTTATTTGTTGATGAAGATCCTTGTTGATTCTCCACATATTTGAGACGGGCATTGAGAGTCTCAAATTTGCAGTTGAGTTCATTATGTGAAGCATTGATCTTAGCATGTACTTCAGCAAATTTCCGTGTTAATTCGGAAGCGCTCGCTGTCTATCCCTTTAGTATCTGCTGCAAGATGTCCATCACTTCAGGTGTTTGTTGTGGTGGTTGGGTGTTGTATCCAGGAGGTGGTTGGTGGTGTGTTTGCTGGTACTTTTGTTTGGGTATGAATGGTTTTGGTTGTGGTTGCGGATGTGGTTTGGGTGGGTACACATGGTCGTTTGGATTTGCTACATTTGTGTTTCTGTAGGAGAGGTTGGGGTTGGGTTTGTAGCTATTGAATTGTCTGAAATTGTTGCTTTGGTTCTGTACGAAATTGACCTCTTCAACTTCGTCATCGTCTTCTTCAACCCGTTCTGTTTCACCGACATGGTGTACTTGCTTATGGTGAGCTGAAAGTAGCTTGTCCAGTTTGTCTTGTATGGCTTTGAGCTCCTTTCTACTAACCATATCTGAATCTGTTACGCCTCTAGGAGTTCGATCATAGTCTTCACTGTATTGACCGTCTGCTTGAGCTAAATTCTCCACTAATTCCCATCCATCATCGACATCTTTATTTAGAAAATTCCCATTGCTGGCTGTGTCTAGCAACATGCGTATCTTGGGGATCACGCCTCTGTAGAGAGTACTGAGGAGGGACTCAGTAGTGAAACCATGATGAGGACATTGTGATTGGTACATCTTGAATCGTTCCCAAGCCTCAGAGAATAATTCGGAATGGTTTTGCTTAAAACCAGAGATGGAATTGCGAAGTTTCGCAGTTCTGGAATTGGAAAAGAATTTGCCTAGAAACGCTTCTTTGCAGGCGTCCCATGATGTGATAGACCCTTGTGGCAAGTGTTTTTCCCATAGATGTGCTTTGTCTCCAAGAGAGAAAGGAAACAGTCGCAATTTCAGAGCATCCTCACTAACCACGTTTATTTTTGTCAGACTGGTTAGTCTTTCAAATTCATCAAGATGGTCTAGTGGGTCTTCAGAGGGTAAACCATGAAATTTACTGTTCTGAACCATGGAGATCATTCCACTCTTCATCTCAAAGTTATTGTTGGCGATGGCTGGTGGGACAATTCCATGGCGTTGAGTGTGGATACTGGGAGCACCACCGGCACCAATGTGTCTAACTCTCCTAGGACGAGTTCCTAGTTCAGTAGCTTGTACTTGTTCTTCCATGTTCACCTGATCCGTGTATTTTTCGTTCAATCTGTTCCGTTGTTCTCGCAAGTATTCACGAGGCAAACGGTCTATTCTGTCAGAGTATGGAATGAGGTCTTCACTACCACGGGATCTGGTATTCATGCAAGTGTTTTGTTTTGTCTGAAATGACACTCGAGCAGGTGGTGCTCGAGTGTAGTGATCGAGTGTTTCTCGGTTCTGCTAGAACTCTCCGGATACAGAAGAAAAATCAACGAGCTCGAGTTGTGTTGGTCGAGCTTGTTGATCGAGTGCACCTGAAAGCAAACAAAAACCAGAAACGATTTTAGAATAATAGTATATTAAAACTTAGTCTTAGAAAAGTGATTTTCCTAATTGTAGCTAACTATTCCCAGTTGGCAACGGCGCCAATTTGATAAACAGGTTTTTACGGTGTTTTCTCAAATACCAAACTGTCTATTTAATCAATTGCAGTACATTATGGTGTCAATCCACTGGGAGAGTAACTAGCAATCAAGATGTAATATACTTATTCTAATCTAAGCCAAATTCGGTTTTAGCGAGTGGTTATGTATCCTAGGTGACGACGAAATCTTAAAACAAAATGCTGAAAATAAAACAAAGTATTAGAATGTAAAGACAGAGCATTAAAAGTAAAGCAATAGTGAAACTAATAATAAAGTGCAACACGAAATCTCAACCTAAAGCAGAGTATTAAATTCACGAAAATTCAATAGAGGAAAAACGGGTTCTCGAGGATTAGGATCAATGATTAGGGTATTCCTAGGGGTTCTAGACTTATCTATCTACCTATTTAGATGACCTCTAAGCAAGGAATCACAAAGTAATCACATTCGCTCTCGCGCAATGGGACCTCTCCTAAAAGACAACCTGACTTGACTCTCGCCCAACGATTGGAAATTCAAGAGGCCTTAAGTATGGACCTTACAAAGCCTAATAACACCCTAGACAATCAATCTATTGAGCTAGGAAGATGCTATCTTAATTTAAGCATGTTCAAGTGATTCCCCAAACGCCTCTCGGGGGGGGGGGGGGGGGGGGGGGGGGGGGGGGATTCACCAAGAGATCGAATTTCAATTGATCAGAAAGAAACAAGCATTAAGAACACTTAAATTAAAGAGATCTAAGACCTTAATTAAACATAAACAAATCTAGAAATCCCTAAGTTTTCCTCTAATCTCACCCTTTCCTCAAGAACTCTAGACTAACTTACTCAGAATTCATGAAATAAACCATAGACTTAAAATCGAAAATTAATTGCATAAAACTTAAGACTAAAAAAACTCGTAAATTGCTTTGTAAAGATAAGACTCGAAATTTTGGTGGAAAAGATTGTATATTGAAAGTAGAAATTCTAGTACAATTTATAGATCAAAAGATCTTAAAGAAAAAGGAAAAATACTTAAAGAGAAAAAGGGAAAAATTCCCTTGAAAGAAAAATGGGAATTTCCTTTTAAAAGTTAAAAAGAAATTTCCTCAAGAAAGAAAATAGAAAAAGCCTAAAAGATAATTGGGCTTGCACAAAGGGGCTTTTGATGGGCCTTTTTCGCAGAGAAGCCCAAAGATTCAATCTTCGTCCAAAGTCTTAGTTCTGGCCCATAAAGTCACTCGACCAAGTGATGGTCGAGTGTCATGCTCGAGTGTCGGAGACTCGAGTGACAAATCTTCTAATTTGCATCCTGAACTTCAACCTTAGGCCAGACGATTCCTCATTGGTCTTCTTGTAATCCGAAATACTCCGTGATAAGCTCCAAAAAGTACCTAAAAATCCCTTTTATGCAATATATGCAATGCCCGACACTAATAATGCGATTTATGCTAAAAAGAACCTAAAACAATGATAACAATGCAAGTATGAATGCAAAACATGCTAAATAATGGTCCTAAAATGTGGTAAAATGCAGACACATCATTAATCCTCTTGCATGAGCTTCCTTAACAAATAATTCTCTCAAATATGAGTTAGGCGCACACAATCGGTTATCATAAAAGAAGAAATCTTTGTGCATATAGTATTTGCCAAAAGCAATCTTCTTAGACGCTGCAAAAGTCTCCATAAAATCAGAATTATTAGCATATAAAGACTTGATATGCTCAAACCCAAGAAACTTAACCTCAAGGAAGAGGATATCATGAAAGTACCCGCTGGAGCCATGACAAGATCAAGGACCAATCTCTTTAATCAAGCTATTGGAGGACTCCTTAGGCGTGTTGAACCTCATGAAGAAGTTGATTCATGTCGGGCCGCAATGGTGTAAATTTGTATTCTTCAAATGGGTGTGTAGGCCGTTGGTACTCTTTTTCCATTGTGTGGTTTGATCCCATTGGGTTTTACACCAAGTTTTTTTATTGAGGCTAAATAGACTACACATATGATATGTCTGCATTTTCGCGTGTTTTAGACGCATTAGTTAGTAAAGTTTTCACCCATATCTACAAAATTATCATCATTTTATGGTCATTTAGGTTTATTTTGCATACTTGGTATCTATCATTGCATACATATTCATAAGGATGGATTCTAGGTTCTTCAAGGGCTTATTATGGAGAATTACCGACTACAAGAAGACCCGTGGATGAACTGATTGGTCAAGGGCCAAAGTTTAGGACGTAAATAAGAAGATCCGGCCTACAAACGGGACGCTCGACCACCACTTGGTCGAGTGCTTTTCATCCACCAGAAATGTTGACTTTTTCTAGAGTTGACTTTCTTAGGGTTTTATAATTTTGGAGTATAAATACCCCCTTCTGTAATTAAGCAAAAAGGCCCAAGTTTTTAGCCTTTCTTTAAACAAAAGAACATTTTCTCCTTTTCTCTTGTAATTCTCTTATTTGAATCTTAGATCCTTTGGGATCCTTTGCTTATTTGAATTTATGTCTTTAATCATTGTTGTTCATCTCATCTTGATCTTCTTTTTTTGATGTTAATCATTTCATTTTCTGGGTTTATGCTTTTATTCATGAAGTTTGAGTAGATTCATTAGAGTTCTTGAGGAAATGGTGAGATTAGGGTAGATTGCAGGATTTTTTAGGCTTGCTTAGGGTTGAATAGGCTTAGATCTCTCTAGCTTAAGTGACCTTATTGCTTATTTCTCTTTGATCAATTGAAAAATGAGTTTTGGTGTTTCCCACCCACAAGGTGTTTGTGAAAATGCTCGACAGAGCTTAACTAGATATAATCATTCCTAGCTCAAGAGATTGATTGTCTAGGATGATATTAGGTTATTCTAGGTCTGATTTTAATGCCTCTTATCTTATTGATCGTTTGTGAGAATCAAGTCTGGTTGTAGTTTAAGTTGAGTCTCAATGCATGAGAATGAATGTGATTGTTGTGATACTTACCTAGAGGTCATCTAAATAAGTTGATAAGCAAGTGTGGAAACCCTAGTGATCCCACTCCTCAAGAACCCATTATCTTTCATTGCTAAGTGAATTTGTTTGTGCTCTGTTTTTGACCTAACACTCTGTTTTATGCTTAGTTTATTGAGTTTTGATTGCTGGTTGCTTACCCCGTTTGATTGACATTTTTTTGTACTACATTGATTGAACATTGAAGTAGGTTTATTTTATTGTAAAAATGCTGTTACCAAATTGTGCCATTTCCAAATGGGTTGTAGTTTGCTACAATTGAGATTATCGATTTCCTGACACCAAGTTCTAGTGTGCGTTCTGATATTTACTGTTTTGCCGTTTCTAGGTTTTTGCTGTTTTGCATGTGCACTCGACCACGACGCTTGACCACACACAACTCAAGCACTCTGACTTGCTATGTCTCCAGCACACTCGACCGGACAGCTCAACCGCATCCAGCTTGAGCAGTGTTTTTTTCTCTCTGCATTCTTCATCACTTGACCACAAAGCTCGACCACTGCTTGTTCGAGCGTCACGTTTTGTTGTCAGTTCCCATTTGTATGTAGACCATATCAAAAGGAAGTGACAATCTCCTCCCTTACTCGGATAAAATACACCGATTAGCTCATGAATATTTACGGGTGCAGTGGAATAGATTGCACGAGGATCTTCAAGATCAAGTTGATATGGAAGACTAGCAAGAAGCTAATGAGCAAGGGCCTCGTCCTAGGCGCCCACAACACATTGGAGTTGGAGATGCTTCAAGCATTCATACTCAGCGCCATTGAATTGTTCCCCATGCCATTGCCAATAACAACTTTGAGATTAAGAATAGTATGATCTCTATTGTCCAGAATTGTAAATTTCATGGGCTGCCATCCGAGGATCCGTTGGACCATCCTGATGAGTTCGAGAGACTAACCAGCTTAACCAAGATTAATAAGGTTAGTGAGGATTCTTTGAAGCTGAGGTTGTTCCCTTTCTCTCTTGGAGACAAAGCTTACTTATGGGAAAAACACTTGCCTCAAGGGTCTATTGCATCTTGGGATGCTTGCAAGCATGTCTTTCTCAGAAAATTCTTCTCCAATTCCAGGCGAAATTCTATATCCAATTTCAAGCAAACCATTTCCGAGACATTCTCCGAGTCATGGGAATGGTTCAAGATGTATCAGTCTCAATGCCCTCACCATGGGTTCAGTACCAAGTGACTACTTATTACTCTTTACATGGGTGTTCTTCCCAAGATCCACATGTTGTTAAACACATCAAGTAATGAGTAAGCCGATGAGCAAAGAATTGGATGATGGTTTGGAACTTGTTTAGAATTTGGCGTAAGCCGATGAGCAGTAAAGCGAGGACTATGATCAAACCACTAGAAGTCCAACTGATCTTGATTTGGTTAGTAAGAAGAAGCTCAAGGCGATTCAAGACAAGCTAGATAGGTTGCTTTCGGTTCATCACAAACAGGTTCATCATGTGAGTGATCAAGAATAGGTTGTTGATGATGAAGATCAAGTAGAGGAGGTCAGTTTCATACAGAATCAAGGCAGGAGTTACCGGCCTTACAACAACTACTAGTCGAACCCTAACCTCTCCTATAGGATTACAAATGTGGCTAACCCCCAAGATCAAGTGTATCCCCCAAAACCGCATAACCAACATCCATCTAAACCTTATGTCCCAAAGCCGCAGTTTCAGAAAAATTATCATCAACCTCCTACCATACCACCAGGGTATGATGCCCCACCCCAACAAACCTCCATGGTTATGGACATTTTGCATCAAATCCTTAAAGGCCAGACTGCCACAACCTCTCAATTAACTAAGAAATTTGCTGAGGTACACACTAAAATTGATGCTTCTCATAATGACCTTTACTGCAAATTTGAGATTCTCAATACCCGGCTTAAATATGTGGAGAATCAGCAAGACTCATCCTCTACTGTAAAAACTACCGGGCAACTACCTGGGAAATCAGTACAAAAACCCAAAGAATATCATGCCAACGCCATTACACTCCGTACCGGCCGTGAGTTATTGATTCATGCTGAGAATGCAGGTGACACCGAGGAAAGTGTCATGCAGGCCGGGGAGGATAACATGGGGAAAGACCAGACATATTTTAGCATGAGACTGCGTCACCCCCCAATGCTCGACCATGATGCTCGACCACCTCAAGGTCGAAAGTCGCTCCCTGAGTCTCAAAACGCGTGTGATTTGTAGAAAGAGCCCAAGTCATTTGTTACACCCCTTTTGAAACCTCAACTTCCATTCCCATAGAGGTTTAAGAAAGATTTTGCAGAAAAGTATAAGGCTCTCTTTTTGAAAGATGAAGTCAAAGAAAGAATACAAGAACCTAAAGATCCTTTATTGTTTGAAAAACCATTTTTAGCCACATTAGGGGCAGTAATTAATGTACCAAAAGGGGGGGATGGAACTAAACTTGGGAAAGGACTTTAAAATGACTTTCAACATTAGTGATGTGATTAGGAAACCAACTATTAAGGGTCAGCTGTTTGTGGTCCAAGAGACCGATGATCTATCTGACCAACTATTTGAGGAATTAGGTGAAGAGGATCATTTTCAAACTGCTTTGACAAAAGATTATCATGATGGGTACATTCATTTGGAAACAAAGGGTTACAAGAGGTTGCTGGACTCGAATAGGCCTATAAAGGGGGCACATGTATTTGAGAAGATAATTGAGATTGGGGCATCAACCAAGAAGGTTGTGGAAACCTGTTTCTGCCGTGTACCTCCACACTCGACCATGACACTCGACCACTGCTTGGTTGAGCGTCTTGATCTAACCACATATGGGCTATGCTCGAGCAACACGCTCGACCAGGAGCACCTCGACCGCCATGATCTACTCGATTTTGATGATTGATCGGAATTAAATCTCCAAAAGTGGACGTCAAACCATTCCCCTCGGGACTCAAGTACGCATTTCTTTGACCTAACAATGAATGATAGTGAATGATGCATTAAATAATAATGAGTTATATATGGTGCATGCTGAATTGAAACGGTTTAGGAAAGCTTTAGGATATTTCTTTGCTGACATTAGAGGAATTTCACTAGATTTGTGTACTCATAGAATTCACCTTGATAATGAGTCTTACTCTAGCAGGGAACATCAAAGGAGATTGAATCCAAATATGAAAGAAGTAGTTAAGAAAGAGATCTTGAAATTGCTTGATGCTGATATTATATATCCTATTTCGATAGTAAATGAGTTTCCCATGTGCATTGTGTGCCCAAGAAATGAGGAATCACTGTTGTTAAGAATGAAAATGATGATTTAATTCCCACTAGGACTGTCACATGGCAGAGGATGTGCATGGACATTAGGAAGTTGAATTTTGCATCTACAAAAGATCATTATCCTTTATCTTTTATTGGTCAAATGTTAGAGAGGTTGGCCAATCACTCATATTATTGCTTCCTTGATGGATATAGTGGATTCTTTCAAATACCTATACATCCTAATTATCAAGAGAAAATGACTTTTACTTGCCCTTATGGCACATTTGCATATAGGAGAATGTTATTCGGTTTGTTTAATGCGCCTGCCGCTTTTCAATGTTGCATGACTTTGATATTTTTATATCTGATTGAGGAGATGGTTGAGGTGTTCATGGATGATTTTTCCGTCTATGACTCTTCTTTTTCCTCTTGTTTGTCAAACTTGTGCAGAATTTTATCTAGGTGCGTTGAAACAGATCTTGTGCTCAATTGGAAGAAATGTCACTTCATCGTGCGAGAGTGTATTGTCTTGGGTCATTCAGAGAGGAGTATTGAGGTTGATAAAGCCAAGATAGAGGTGATGATACAGCTGCAGCCTCCCAGAACAGTTAAGGATGTTAGGAGTTTCTTGGGTCATGCGGGGTTCGATAGACGCTTTATTAAGGATTTTTCCAAGACAGCTAGACCTTTAACCCGCCTCCTCTGTAAGGAAACTAAATTTACTTTTTATGAGGAGTACCTGAAGGCCTTTTAAAGTTTAAAGAAGCCTTTGTGACGGCACCTATTCTTCAAGCACCATATTGGAGCCTTCCGTTTGAGATAATGTGTGATGCTAGTGACTATGCTGTTGGAGCAGTCTTGGGGCAAAGGAAGGATAAGAAGCTCAATGTTATATACTATGCAGAACACTAGATGATGCTCAAGTTAAATATGCCATGACAGAGAAGGAATTACTTGCAGTGGTGTTTGTCTTTGAGAAATTTAGATCCTATTTGGTTGGGTCAAAAGTTATAGTGCATACGGATCATGTAACTTTGAGGTACTTAATGAAGAAGAAGGATGCTAAGCCTAGATTTCTTAGATTGATATTATTGCTGCAGGAATTTGATATGAAATTGGTCGACAAAATTGGAGTAGAGAATATAGTGTTGCATATCACCTACCTAGGATGTAAGTGAAGGAGTCCAGACCAATAAACGATAATATGCCAGAGGAGCAGCTTTTGAGATTCTCTGTCAGATGCTCAACCATGATGCTTAACCCCCACATGGTCGAGCGTCCTCTCCCTGGCCAGAGAAGAATTTTTACGTGCGGATCGAAACTTGCTGGAACCTACTTATCGTGGTATGCTGATTTGGTTAACTTCTTAGTGGTTGGAGAACTCCTTAAGACCTTGAATTCCTACCAAAGGAAGAAGTTCTTTAGAGATGTTAAGCAATACTTTTGGGATGAACCATATCTCTATAAGAAGGGATCTGATGGGATTTTTAGACGATGTGTAGCTGTATAAGAAGTTAGAGGGATACTGGAGCATTTTCATGGATCCCCATATGGTGGTCACATTGCAAAAGGTTCTTCAATCTGGCTTATGGTGGCCATCCATGTATAGAGACTCCCAAGAGTTTATATTCAAGTGCAATCCTTATCAAAGGATGGGAAACATAAGCAAGAGGAATGAAATGCCTAATAATCTTATTTTGGAGATAAAAGTGTTTGATTGTTGGGGAATATATTTCATGGGACCTTTTAACCCACTATCTTACGGGTAGCCATTGCATTTCCCATAAATGATGCTAAGATAGTGTTAAAACTATTCAAGAGCATTATATTTTCAAAATTTCGAGTGTCAAGAGTGGTGATTAGTGATGGAGGATCTTATTTCATCAACAAAGTTTTTGAAAGTTTGCTAAAGAAACATGGAGTTAGACATAAGGTGGCAACTCCATATCATCCTCAAACTAGTGGGCATGTAGAAATGTCTAATAGAAAAATCAAATCTATTTTAGCAAAGATAGTGGGGATTTCTAGGCATGACTGGGCAACTAAACTTGATGACACTCTTTGGGCCTATGGCACTGCTTTTAAAAAGTCGTTTCAGCAACTCTATGTGAAATCTTGTCATTTGTCGGTTGAGCTAGAGTACAAGTCTATTTGGGCCACAAAGCTTCTGAATTTTGATTTCAAGACAGGAATATTGATTTGCATGAATTAGAGGAAATCCGACTTGAGGCATATGATAGCTCTACGATATATAAGGATCGTACTAAGGCAGCTCATGACAAGAAGATCTTGTCAAAGGCAATTCCAGCCAATGATCAAGTGCTCCTTTTCAATTCTACGCTCAAGCTGTTTCCCGGTAAACTTTGATTGAAGTGGTCTGGTACGTTCAATGTACTAGAAGTTTTACCTTATGGGGTAGTCACCTTATCCAACAATAAAGGAAAGAAATTTACAGTGAATGACCATAAATTTAAGCCATACTTGAGAAATGATACAATTCCTGAGGGAACTTTGGTTCTTCTCGATGAGCCAGCGTATCTCCAATGAATATGAGGGAGTCAAGCTTGAGACTATAAACGGTTGCAGTTTGGAGGGAATCCCAAAGATATCCTTTGTATATAGTTTTTGTTTTGCATATTTTAAATTTAATAGACTGTATTGATTTTTATTTCTTTTTTTGACTGTTTGCATGTGATTTCTGTTGTCCTGTATATAAAGAATGGGAGCCCTCTCCACCTCATTTACCTCATTCTCTGACTAAAATCTCTCTCTAGCTTATATATATTTTCCAGTAGACAGCTGTTGAGTTGAAGAAGACCACCAAAGAGGGTTGTTTCCCGTTGACGCTTGATAATCCGCCGTGGTATCTCGATGCTCGACCAGCACTCGATCTAGCGTCAAGCTCGAGCGTCGTTTACTTAGGCTGATTTTTTGACTGAGTGAGCGCCATATCTGTGCAAAGCCATGTCTGATCTAAGGGCACGCCACGCTAACTTCCTTCGGCTAAGGGCAGCAAATGATGTAAGATACATAAGCCAACCTCACCATGGGGAGTCATCTAAAAGCTAACCAAAAACCACGAAGAAGGGAAGAAGAAAGTTGACTCTCCAATCAGCTAGTGAGACAAAGGATGAGCTTTAATACATGGATGAAGAAAATGTGATAGTTGAGTACCGGGGAGGTGAACCGGAGGAGGATATTGAGGCGGATTTTGAGGAAGAATTGCTTCATGCGGTTGGGTATGAGAACAAGGAAGCTGAGGAAGCAAGAGAGATTGTTTTGGCCGGGCTAAGGGAGAAAGAGATGAAGAAGAACAATGATGTGAATAGGGCTTTGCAAGATTTGAGAAAGATGGATTTTGTTGGGACCCGCTATCCATGCAAAGAAGCGCTTAATTCTATGGGGCTTACGAGAGATGTGGATCTGTTGCTGATGAATTGTGGGTTATCAACTTTTTTTTCTCGCACAGCTCGGGCTTACAAGGAGGTTACCATCCAAGTTCTATATGACCCAGAAAATATGAGCCTCCAAGAGAAGCAAGGTGATGGCTATATTAGCTTCACAATAAGGGGACATGATTAGAGGCTTACATTCAGTGCACTTAAAGACCTATTTCGTTTCCCTATAGCCGAATCAGAAAGCTATATGCCAAATTTTGATAGAGGAGAACTTGAGGATTTATGGCAGATCATATCTACAACGAGGAGCCGATTTCATCGTCAAGATCCAAGGCATCTCCAATCTGAAAACCTGCTTTGAGGTATTTCAGAATGATCATTGAAAATACATTATTCTCTTCTTTCACAAGAGGAACTAACAACCTTGGAGAGATGGAGATGTTGATTACTGCGTTAAAAAAGACAGTAGGTACAAGGAGTGACACTTCTCCCATTGTTGGAGATATAAATGAGGCTGGTTTAATCATTCAGTTTGTCAACCAGCTCGCCACATATCGAGATAGGGCTAAAGAGAACAACTCTATTGGACGTGAATGCAATTCAAGGTTGGGGGTCTTGTGACTTGCAACCTAGAAAAGTGTGGAGTTCCCATTGAAGAAGAATATTGGGCAGAGCCTCGGTACATGGACCTTGACTATTTAAGCATGTGCTTTTTTCTGTCTAATGCGAGGGTGCATGGGAAGCACGTCTATTCCTTTCAGCATCCAAACGGGACTCCTCCACCCCCATCACCTATAGTGAGTGAAGAGATAGATCATGAGACTTATTGTTTTGAAGAGTTCACTCTACTACCAAGACAGGTCCCAATGAAAGAAGCCCAAAAACTCATCGGTTTATTGCAGAAAATGAACAAGTGGCTCATGAAAAAGGTTAAGAGTCTGGTTGCTAGTGATGAAGCTAGGATGAGAGAGAATGAGGTGTTTAATAGAAGGATAACTACTCTGGAAAGGGAAATAGGTCAATCATCTAGCCAAGATCAACCAAGACGTCATTTTGTTTCTATGGAACTAATACGGGAACCATATTCAGTACCATCCAGGCACTCCTCCGCGAACATGGCTACATACACCAGGAAGCAGCGTGGAACAGGGGCATCACGCTCGAGCCAGATGCTTGAGCAGCACCAGGTTGAGCGTCAGTCCGAAGCAGGATGCTCGACCAACACACTCGACCGAGGAGAGCTCGAGCATCACCAAGACACAGCAGGCTACACCCCGGAGAGCATGAATGCAACCACATCCCACTACTTTGGCCTCTAAGAGGTACAAACTCCTTCTCATCATTGTCTATATCATTGCATATTTTCTTTTGACGTGTTGGTCTAGGATCTTCTTCCGAGCTTTTATCCACACATGAAACTCTGTGATTTAAGTTTGTGGGAGGGTTCTAGAGGATATTTAACTTTGTTTTCTGTTATTCTTCGTTTTGATTTTCCATTTAGATCATGCATCTCACTTATGGCATAGAAAATCACAAAAATATTTTCGTTTTAGCATATTGATCATTTGCATATCACTTGAGGCATAGAAAATCTATTAAAAATTGAAAAATCATGAAAAGACATCTTTCAAAAACAGAGTGTACATGTAGCTGCATTGCATTCATATAGGATTGAGTCTAGAGTTTTGGGAATCATCTTGTTAATGATAGACAGTCTTGCTAGGTTTATTGGCTAGTAACCATAGTGAACTCTTGGACTTACGTTCTTCCCTTTTGAAAGATGATTGCTAGATCGTTCGCCCTAAAAACCGGTGTTTATGTTGTATCCCGAAAGGACCAGATTTATTTCCTCTTAATTGGATTTATTTTTGCCAAATTAAGGGCTTAAGATGCATTGAATATAATCATTCCTTGAGTTTTTAGCTAGTTAAATAGAAAGAAAAATATTAAAAAGATATAGACAGTCTTCTTATTACTCAATTCGCATAATATGGTCTAAGATGAACGAGGACTGTACGTAAACCGGTACTTTCTTGTGTTCATTGATAAAACCATTACGATGTTGCCAAAGGTGAATCAGGACTGTGCGTAAACCTGTACTTTTTTGTTCATTAAGCAAGCTAATACATTGACGCCTAATGTGAACCGGGACTGAGCGTAAACTCATACATTGTCGTGTTCATTGAGAAAGCTGGAGCAAATAAGTATGAGTTCGAACAAATTTGAGTTAAAACACGAAGTGACCAAAATACTGAAATAATTAAGTCTTGTTAAACTCTTGGAAGTTAAATAAAAAGATCTTTGATCAATAGCCCCTCTTATGGCCTGCACTTTTGGAAATAGGTTTCAATTCGTGTTTCTTAGAGCCCAACTAAATATTTGGTAGTATTTGGTTAGGATGCTAAACTTTGATATAATTAGATCGTGGTTTTTACTATGAAATAGGGGTTCAATTGTGGATTACATGTTTTCAGCTTGATAAGTTGTTTATTTAAGGTGAGATGTTCCCATTTTTAGCAACCTCTCTTCGTTCTTAGCTCTATGCATTTGCTTGAGGGCAAGCAAAGACTAAGTTTAGGGGAGTTGATATGTCTGCATTTTAGCGTGTTTTAGACGCATTATTTAGTAAAGTTTGCACCAATATCTATAGAATTATCCTCATTTAAGGGCCTTTTAGGTTTCTTTTGCATACTTGGTGTCTACCATTACATACATATGAATAAGGGTGGATTTTAGGTGTTTCAAGGGTTTATTATGGAAAATTCCGGACTACAAGAAGACCCGTGGATGAACTGATCGGTTAAGGGGCAAAGTTCAGGATGTGAATAAGAAGATTCAGCATACAAACGGGACGCTCGACCACCACTTGGTTGACTTTTTCCAGAGTTGGCTTTCATAGGTTTTTTAGTTTTGGAGTATAAATACCCCCCTTATATAATTAAGCAAAATGCCCCATGTTTTTAGCCTTTCTTTAAGCAAAAACACCTTTTCTCCTTTTCTCTTGTAATTCTTTCATTTGAATCTTAGATACTTTGTGATCCTTTGCTTATTTGAATTTCTATCTTTAATCATTGTTGTTCATCTCATCTTGATCTTTCTTTTGATGTTAATCATTTTATTTTCTGGGTTTATGCTTTTATTCATGAAGTTTGAGTAGATCCATTAGGGTTCTTGAGGAAATGGTGAGATTATGATAAATCTAGGGATTTCTAGGCTTGATTAGGGCTGAATAGGCTTAGATCTCTTCAGCTTAAATGAGCTTAATGCTTATTTCTCTTTGATTAATTGAAATATGAGTTTTGGTGTTTTTCACCCACAATGTGTTTGTGAAAATGCTCGAAAGAGCTTAAGTTGAGATAATCCTTCCTAGCTTAAGGGATTGATTGTCTAGGATATTATTATGCTATTCTAGGTCTGATTTTAATGCCTCTTATGCTATTGATCGTTGGTGAGAACCAAGTCTGATTGTAGTTTAAGTTGAGTCTCAGTGCATGAGAATGAATGTGATTGTTGTGATCCCTTGCCTAGAAGTAATCTAAATAGTTTGATAAGCAAGTTTGGAACCCCTAAAACTTCATTTTGTGCTCAGTTTTCTACGCTCTATTTTTACCAAATTTATTTTGAATTGAAATCTATCCATTAATGATGATTGGCTTAGATTAGGTTGAGTTGATTGAGTTCTGATTGCTAGTTGCTTGCCCAGTTGAACTGACACTTTTCTGTACTACATTGATTGAATATTGTAGTAGGTTTATTTGATAGTAAGAATGATGTTATCAACATATTCAAGAGACCCCTTTGATGAATTAAGACTTGGCCCATTCCTTTCTTAAACTACAAACTATTTTGTTTTGTTTATTCACTTTCTTTGGTGTGTAATATCCAAAGGCTTGGTATATCAAAAGTTATTCCGCAAACCTTTGTGTGACCATTCACGTCCCCAACATCTTTCTTCTTCTCTTAGTTGATTAGATCGATATATATCTTCTTCTTGCTTTTGAAGAGACGATCTTCTTAGTCTTCTGTCAGCTTCCTTAACAAATAACTCTCTCAAAGATGAGTTAGGCACACACAAACGGTTATCATAAAATAAGAAGCCTTTGTGCATATAATATTTTTCAAAAGCAAACTTCTCACATGCTGCAAAAGTCTCCTTAAAATCAGAACTATTAGTATCTAAAGACTTGATATGTTCATACCCAAACAACTTAACCTCAAGAGTAGCAAGTAAGGTGTGTACTTTCTGGATAATGCATCGGCCACCCCATTATCTTTACCTTTTTTGTACTTGATGACATAACGAAATGTCTTTATAAACTCGACCCACTTAGCATATCTCTTGTGAAGTTTTTTTTGTCCGTTTAGATGCTTCAAGGACTCATGATCAGTGTGTATGACGAACTCTTTAGGCCATAGTTAGTGCTGCCATGTTTTGAGAGACCTCACAAGAGCATAAACTTCCTTGTCATATGTGGAGTAGTTAAGTGTCGCTCCTCCAAGCTTCTCACAGAAATAAGCTATTGACTTTCGATCCTGCATAAGAACTGCTCTGATTCCTACACCAGAAGCGTCACATTCGATCTCAAAAGTCTTAGTAAAATCAGGAAGAGATAAGATCAGAGCACTAGTAAGCTTCTCTTTTAGAGCCTGAAAAGCATTCTCTTGTTGTGAATCCCATTTGAAGCCCACGTCCTTCTTGATTACTTCAGTAAGAGTGCAGCCAATGTACTAAAATCCTTCACAAAACGTCTATATAATCCAACTAAGCAATGCAAGTTGCAAACTTCACTCACAAAACTAGTACCCAGTCATTCCTTGATTGATTTGATCTTCTCCTCATCAATTCTAACTCCATCTACTCTCACAACAAAGCCTAGAAGACAAGGTTATATGTTCCAAAAGTGCATTTCTTTAGATTTCCATAGTGTTCTACATGCTCATCTAAACTCTTACTAAAAACCATAATTTCATCAAAATATACTACTACAAAGATGCCTATTTATGACCTCAAGACATGATTCATTAACCTCATGAACATACTAGGAGCATTGGTGAGACCAAATGGCATAACTAACCACTCATATAGACCTGATTTCGTTTTAAATGTAGTTTTCCACTCATCACCTTCTTTCATCCGAATCTGGTGATAGCCACTCTTTAGATCAACTCTAAAAAATATCTTAGACCCATGCAACTCATCTAACATGTCATCTAGACTAGGAATAGGATGTCGATACTTTTCAGGCTCTAAAAGAGAAGGTTACTAATGCTCTTATTGAGACAATCCACACACATCCTCCAGCTATTGTCCTTTTTGGGTACAAGAAACACCGGTACAGTGCATGGACTCATACTCTCTCGGATGTGACCCTTCTCCAAAAGCTTTGTGACTTACTTTTCTACCTCCTTAGTCTCCATGAGATTAGTTTATACGCTGGGATGGTTGGGTAGGTTAGCTCCTAATACAAAATTAATTTGGTGTTCAATCCCATAGACAGGTGGAAGACCTATATGATTTTTCTTGGGAAAACATCTTCATAGCTCTGCAAAACATTAGTTCCAGTTCTAAATCAGCCATAATTAGCAAGTTCTCCTTAATCAAAACTAAAGCATTAGGTGTAGTACTCCCTTTAGTTTGTGTTATTGTGGACTGATTGGTGGCATCTTCACCCTTTTGTCTCATCATGATCTTGTCCAAGTAAACCTCGTGTGGAGACATTGTTAAAAGAGTAGTCTTCTTACCATTAATTTCAAAGTTGTGCTTGTTTGTGAATCCATCATGAACCAATCGATGGTCAAATTGCCAAGGACACCCAAGTAAAAGATGACAAGCTTCCATGGGTAATACATCACAAAGAATCTCTTTATGATATCTTCCTATATTGATGGGTACACGAACTTGTTTCTTCACTTGAATTTCACCTTCGTCGTTCAGCCATTGTAGCTTGTATGGTCGCGGATGTGATATCTCCTTGAGTTTAAATTTCTGACCCATTGTTATACTAGCCACATTGGTGCAATTTCCCCATATATAATCACACTACAAATTTTGTCCTTCAACATGCACTGAGTATGAAACAAGTTCTCTCTTTTCTCTTGATCAGAATCCTTGGTCATGACACTCAAAGCTCTCACGGTTACAAGCAAAGAACTTTTAGGTGGGAGCTCACATTCATCCTCTGATGACTCATTGGTTTTTCATCCTCTGAATCAAACTCTCCATCAACTATGAGAAATATGACTCGGTTATTGGGGCATGCACTAGCATAGTGTCCCAAACCATGACACTAAAAACACTTGAGGTCTCTGGCTTTTGCATTAGTTTTTTGTCAGATCCTTAAAGTATTTGGTTCCACTTGGTGTGATATCCTTAGAACCAGAAGGTTTATCATCAGCTTTGAGGTTGGGTTTATAGTCTTTTTGAAACCCGTTCCTTGTATCATTAGCATAGCTCGACCTCCCAGAAAGTAACGATAGAATTCCTTTCTCTTGAGTTGTTTCTTATACATGACAACCTTATAAATCAATTCTTTCACGTCTAGATAGTCACAGACCTCCAATAGATAACCAATATCTCGATTAAGTCCACCCAAGAACCAAGACATGTTAGCCTCATTACTCTCCTCAACACCAACACGTAACAACAAAGTTTCTAGCTCCTAGTAGTATTCATCAACGTTCTTGGTTTCTTGGCTTAGATTTCTCAATTTGGTGTGAAGCTCATGGTGGTAATGACTTTGTACGAACCTCTTGCAAAAGAGTTGCTTCATTTTTTTTCCAACTTCAAATAGGAAGTTCTCCATTATTCTTTACGACGGTGACAAGATGATCCCACCAACTCTAGGCATAATCATAGATGAGGCCCTTTTATTCTATCATGTCTCTATGTTAAGATTGATCACTTCCATAGTAATATGTAGCTTCGACATCATGAAATGATGGGGCTCGACCATGCTTTATTGTCGGTGGCTGTTGAATGTTGTCCATGTTATTATCCGCTCCAACAGCCACATGTTCTTTTTCAGTAGATGTTTTTTATTCCTTTTTATGCTCTTCAAACATCTGAGCCATCATTTTTCTCATATTTGCATTCATAGCTTCGAGCCACAACTTGTTTAGCGCTCCAACTCCTTTAGTTTCTTCTTCAGACATTGTATCTGCAAAAAGTCACAAGACAAACACACAAGTAATCCAATCCTAGTATAGAATAATGTATAAACGGAACAAAAGCTTCTTAAATCCCTAGAATACGAAAAGTCTCTTTGTGGTGAAACAAAGGACAAATACCCTAGATCTGTCAAAGATGTGCTCAAATCTAACAGAATAACACGAAGAAAAAAAATCCTAGAACAATTCTAAAGGTTGTGACAGAAAAACAGAGAGAATATGAAAAGTTTGTAATACAACCTTACTTGATTTAGGCTCTAATACCACACGATACACCCTTAGTGTGGCTAAGGAGTGTCTTAGACTAAGAACAAGAGGTTTTGGGACTTGGATCACCGAAGAATCAGTTCAGAAAGCTCGTGATAGACAATATTGATGGTTGGGACGTGAGGCGACAGACTCAAGTAAGGGTTGATCGAGTGCTAGACTCGAGTGGACTTTAGAATATGACAGAAGTGACGAAATCAAGGGGCACTGTTCGAGTAGTAGACTCGAGTGACTTAAAAAGGTCGGTGGAAATGGTGAACTCGCGTAAAACAGATGGAGTGAAGGTTCGAGTAACTCCAATGGTTGCAGCTGCTGAAGTGATTTCAATGGGAAGATGAAGGGACACTGAGGAAGGTGGAAGTCGAAGTGAACTACTAAAAGAGATGATAATCTTTCAGTCTTCAAGTTTGAACAAACTTTGGATATGATACACACACAAAGAGTATTCGAGATAGAGACAATAATGCCTCAATGTCAAACAAAGGGAAAGCTTTTTAATTAAATTGTTTAATGAAGAAGAGAACTAGGGATGTAGGCTTATATAGGAGTCTCAGCCATGATATGGGCTTAGAACAAAGTGGGCTGAGGAAACAAATGCCCAAAAACTCAAAGTAAATGCTTAAAAGAGTCCAAATAAAGCCTTAGTCGAAGATGAGTCTTTTTTCCCCATCTAAGCAAGTTGTCAATGAGGAATGATGTAAAGTGTATGTTGACAAGACTCGTTAAAAAAAATTAATCTAAAAAAACTAAATGGGACAAAACCAAACACAAGGAAAAGAGTGCAAGAACACACACCTCTCATTGACAACCCTTAATAAGATTTCAATCGGAACCAATATGGTTTAATTAGTGATGTGTGTGTTTATTGGCATAATTTTCATTATCATTTCGCGTCATATTAATTCATATAGATTGCATTTACACTCATTATAGATTACATTGTGTATATTTCATGGATTAGAGTCCATAGGCCATGAATTTGCATATTTGGTTGTTTTTGAGTCTTTTTAGGTGATTAGAGACTCAATTTGGAGTCTTGGTGTATATGGAGTGAACCATGCATGAACTGGAATTGATTGGGATCAAAAAGATGGACAAAGACATATTTTAGAGTTGGCTTCGACCAAACGATCAAGAGGTGGGCCAATGGAGTCTCACGAACAGCCTACTTCTAACTCATGTCCAATGTCCCTACCCTGTGGAGCCTCACAGACAAACTTCATCGGACAGTGGTATGATCTCCTTACTTGTCGGATCCTAGCGGGACATGCAACCTCAAATTCTCGTCTGACTGATCAGTTTTATCGAAACTACTAGGACGTGTGACCTGGGACAGTCGTCCGAGAGCCTACCCGATGCAAGCTGCCTGCAACCCGACCTCGATCTCCTGTCTGGGAGACAACCCTGCACTTTCCAGTGGAACGCCCAACCTTGGACTCTCGCGCGACCGACCCAACCGATGCATTCCAGCAGAAAACTACCCTCAAACAACGGTCCGACCCACTTGTCCGACACACACCTCACAGACACCAGCTTCGACCCATGTCTCGATCTACCGTCCGACCCACACGAGACCACTTTGATAGTTTGATATTTTTAATTTACTTTTAAGGATTTCTTAACCCTGATCCCAAGGGGTATAAATACATGACAAAAACAATTTTCATTAAGCTTAAGCCTTTAATTTTCAATTAAACACTAGTTCTCTTTTACGCTTTTAGTTTGATCTTGTGTTCTTGGATGATTCAATTTGGATCATTCATTTAATCAATTTAAAAAGTCTCCTTGTCTAATCTCATCTCCTTTTCATTATGTTTATCATCTCTTTTGATTTGATTTTTTATTTTGCTATGTGTGAATAATTTCATAGAATGGTTTTAGGTTAGGCTAGATCTAGGGTTTAGATGTTGATCTTTGATGCTTAGGTTGTTAGATTCCTTCTATGTAGGTGTTCTTAATGCTAGATTCATCTTGATCACATGAAAATGAATGCTACGAAGATCATCGTTCGAGAGGAGTTCGATGAAATTCTCGAATGATCTATTTTAAAGCAATTCTTCTATAGCCTTCGAGAAATTGATACTATTGGGATGAGTTGTCTTACTTAGCTTGTTTTTAATGCTTCTTATTAATTGAATTGGCAAATAAGAGCTTAGCTTGATTCATTATCTAAGATAGGGTTCATTGCCATGAGAGTGAAATGTTCCATCATTGTATTGTCTCATGCCCTAGGTTGTGCTTGTATTAGAACCTTGTTGCATCATTGATTAATTTTCTTGGCTATTGATCGATTGACTTGCCTAATGCCATTCTCCTTTATCATAATTGTTGCTCGCTTGCTTGATTGGTTTGCTTTCTTGTTGCAATTGCTAGTGTAAGTTGTTTTAAATTTGGTTTATGTTTGATGCTTGTTTCTTGCTTTCTTTTATTTTGTTTTCTTTAGTTACTTGTTGCTTTGTTCACTCTTTATTGATTTCTCTAGCTCAATCTAGAATTCACATAGTCTTATTGTTGCCAATCCTTAGTTCTCTATGGGATCAAACCTCAAATGCTTTCAATGATAGTTGCTTAGGATTTGTTGACTTTTAGTTGATTGTTTGTGCACCACCAAAAAGGCTTGCATCAATTTGGCGTTGTTGTCGGGGAAAGCGTTTTCCAATAGGATTTGGATTCTTATTAAGACTAGATTTTTTATTTTTGCTTTGTTTCTAATTGTTTGAGTTTTTTTGTTCCTTGTTATCTTGAACGTTTGTGCTACAATCATGGAAAAATCAAGGAGAAACACTTAAACATGGGGAGTCTAAGAGTGAATCAAGTTGGGTTTAGTAATTAACCGTTTCACCAAGGAGAAGAAAATGGAGTTGGGCTTCAAAAGCAGGGGTATTCTAATGAACAACTGGCTTCTATGACAATTGGAGCTCTTGATGAGCCAACTATTAGAGGGATCCAAACCGGGATTCCCTTTCCAACCACTGAAGCAACATATTTTGAGATCAAGTCAAGTTTAATCATTATGGTGAAGGAAAATAGGTACAGTGGTTTGGAGTTTTAGGACCATCTTGATCATTTGGATCAATTTGAAAGAATGTGTCGTACAGCTAGGATGAATGGAGTGTCCGAGGAAATAGCCAATATGATATTGTTTCCCTTCTCCTTCAGAGGAAAAGTCAATTAAATGGGAGAAAAGTGTATCATCAACTTTGGTGTCTACTTGGGAAGCTTGCAAGAAGGTGTTTCTCATGAAATTTTATCCACGACAAAGACCACAAAGTATAAGAATGATATTATGAATTTCCAACAAAGAGATCTCGAGAGCCATAGTGATGCATAGGATATGTTCAAGAAATACATAAGAAGTTGCCGTCAACATTGATTTTCAAGAGTGCATCTCCTGTGGATTTTCTATGGAGGAGTATGTGGTCAATATAGAGAGAGTTAGACATCGCAAGCTACATTACATTTGACAGTTTGACGGCTGCCTAAGGGGAAAGATGAATTGAGAATTTAGCACAAAGTTATGCTAGCTATGAAGATGATTTTGATGTGACCTTGAGAGACCTGGCTAGTGAAGCTAAAGGGCTACATGAACTTGAGGAAAAGCTTGAAAAATTGAGTAATGTTCTTCTTGCTAAACAAATCAGTTTTGTTAGGGACTTTGAAGGATTTCAACAAGGATATCAAGACAGGAGAGTCCATTGTGGTGAAAAGGTTCAACAAGAAGTTGATTATTTGGGTTATCAAACGAGTTATCAAAGTGGTCACCAAGAATATGAGCCAAGGCAACACAATTTTGACTTTCAACATGGTCAAAGAAATCCTTCAAACCAAGGTACCAATGATTGTCAAGCAAGAGGACATTTATAGATGAATGAGTCTCAAGCCAAGTTTGATGAGATATTCTCTCACTTGAAGTCTCTTGATTACCAAATTTAACAAGTCACCTCCTCAAGCCAAAGTTGAATCCTCAAGGTAAATCGGATACAAACTCAATCAAGTATTATGAGGCGTTAACTCTTGGTAACGGGAAAGAACTTCCATCAAGGAGCGATTGCTAAGGAGAAAACGTTTGTTGATGATAATGGTATGTTCTTAGAAGAGGTCCCGGTAAATGTTATGAACCAAGTTTGGATTTCTCAATAATCGGCTAAAGAAAAGGAAGATTTTTGGAGAAAGCAAAGAGCTATGTTCCACCACATATGAGCCAAAGTTGCCTTTTCCGGATCGGTTCAAGAAATAGTTGTTGGCTAAGCAAGAATATAATCTTTTACAACTCATGAATGAGGTGAAGTTTTCAATTCTGTTTATTGATGCGGTAAAAGATAACCCACATACTCTAAATTCTTGAAAGATTTGAGCTTACACAATAACAAGAAAAAGATAAAAGAGGGTATGGAGAAGGGTGAACAAGGTTGCTTAACTTTGGACAGCATTGATAATATGATAAATCTTTGGGATGAAGAGTAGGACGAATCCCCACTCTTGGATGTGGAAAGCATTCATTACTCTAGTGAGAAGCCCAACAAAAGAAGAAAGGATACAATCTTTGATGATTCCTCTACTGAATCCAAAGTATCAAGGGTGGATCTTGAGAAGGTTCCACAAGAGCCAAGACATGAAACAATTTTGAGGATTGTTTGGAGGTTGAATGCATTGAAAGTACAAAAATCACCTTGCCTCTTGTACAAGAGCTCTCAAATAATGAGGAATTGTATGTGCATCTCATCCTCAACCATGAGACTAAGGATAAAAGGTATAAGGAGAAACAAGAGTATACCATTGAAGAGACTTATCAAGAAGGCGATGAAGGGATATCTATAAAAGCACAACTAACTATAAAACATCTTGGTGTAGTCTCTACCAAAGGATTGAGCATTTATGATCGATGGAAGATACAATTTGGGGAGATTATGATGAAGGAGTTTGAGGGTTGGTTCTACGACGAATATGATCCTGGAGATCAATTTCCAATCCATACTCCTCTCTAAAAAGTGAAATGAAAGGCAACTCCATGATATCCTTGCTTATATTGCTTTTATTTTTCTTTATTTTGTTGCGTTAAGTGTGTTTCTTATGAGGGTTTTTAGTGAGGTTGAGAATGGACATAACTGGGAAAGGAAAAATGGCATTTGAGCCACAAGATGATGGATGGGATTAGCTGAACCACGATCCCTATATCGATGAGACATATGGGAACATCCCTCACTAGTCAAGGTACCAATCACCAATTTTTGTATATAGCTTTCGTTTTTCATTTTCATTCGTTTCCTTTGTTGTTCAGGTTTCTCTTTCTTGTATTTTACTTTTTCACCGAGACGGTGAGAAGTAAGTCTGGGGGAGAGGACCTAGTTGCTAATGATCATTTTAGTTGTGTTTTTTTTTCTTAAGTAATCATTTTCACTTTGCATAAAATATTTTCGTAAAAAAAACTAGTATATAGTTTGTATTACCATTTCATTTTAGGATTGAGTCTTTAGAATCATATAGGATTGCATGCGAACAGTATGGCCTCTATAAGCTTGATAATTCATTTTATAAGTTCATTGCCCTACTTTATAATTGTTTGATGCATAAATTGCTAGCCGAAAGGTAAAATTGATCCATGCTTAGAATTCTTGATTTTAGGTTCACCTTGGTTGAAGCATGTCGTGATTTTAAGCCATTCATTATATAATAGAACCTAAATTTGACTCGAAATTATCATATTGGGCATTGCATTTGAACTCATGGATAGATATACATACTTGGATTTCTTTCATGATTTACCACTCTTTGTGATCCAAGTAGCCGGTTTCGGTTTCCACACCCATAGCTTAACCTTGCTTTGGCGAGAACCCACGCTCAACATCTTCTTTGGTCTTGTGTGTCTGCTTGAGGACAAGCAAAAGGCCGTTCTGGGGAGTTGATGTGTGTGTTCATTGGCATGATTTTCATCATCATTTTGCATCATATTCATTTATATAGATTGCATTTAGTCTCATTTTAGATTACATTCAGTATATTTTATGCATTAAAGTCCATAGGTCATGCATTTGTATATTTGGTGAAGCATATAGAGTTAAGAATGCATGAAATGGGATTGAATGGATCAAAAAGATGGACAAAGGCATATTTTTTAGTTAGCCTCGACCGAGAAATCAAGAGGTGGTCTGATGGAGTCTCACAGATAGCATAGCCGGGCTCCCATCCGACGCCCCTACCTGATGGAGCCTCACAAACAGATGCCCTTAGACAACGGTCTGATGTCCTTACCCGACGGATCCTAGTGGGACATGCAACCTTGGACTCCTGTCTGACTGACTAGTCCGATCTAAACAACCAAACCTGGAACAGCCGTCCGAGAGCATACCCAATGCAACCTACATGTGACTCGACCTCAGTCTCCCGTCCGAGAGACTACCCAGCGCTTCCCAGCAGAACTCCCGACCTCGGACTATCATCCGACTGATGCATTCCGACCAAAAACTACCCTTAGACAACGGTCCAACCCACATGTCTTACACACACATCACATACACCAGCTTCAACCCACATCTTGATCTACCGTCAGACCCACACGAGACATCTTTGACATTTTGAGATTTTTAACAGTTTGACTCGGTTTGTCCCAGGTCAACCCGGTTTACTTTTAAGGATTTCTTAACCCTAATCCCAAGGGATTTAAATACATGGAAGACACAATTTTCATTAAGCTTAAGCCTTTAACTTTCAATTTAACACTAGTTTCTCTTAAGTTTTTAGTTTGTTCTTGTGTTCTCGAGAGATTGAAAGAAAACTTGGAGACAAACCTTGGTTGCATTATTGATTGATTTCCTTGCATAATGATCAATTGAATTGCCTAATTTCATCTGCCTTTATCATAATTGTTGCTTGCTTGCTTTTTCACACTTTATTGATTTCTCTAGCTTATTCTAGAATTCGCATAGTCCTATTGTTGCCAATTCGTTGTTCTCTGTGGGATCAAATCTCAAATGCTTTCAATAATAGTTGTTTAGTGTTTGTTGATTTTTAATTGATTGTTTGTGCACCACCATAAACGCTAGCATCAATTAGCCATAGGACTAAGGTTGCTTTCACCCTGTATTAGCAATGTGTCAATGGCTTTCTCAAGTAGTCTTGCCTTAGCTTGGGTAAATGGTCCAATTGGAAGCTCCAAAGCTTGTTGTACTCCTTTGGCTCCGAACTCCATTATATCTTCTTGTTATGGTGCTTGTTATTGGTCCATTATCATATCAATACATGAACAAACATGACTTTGAAATATGTCTACTATGTTGAGAAGCTTAATTTTAAGTTGATTTCAGTAGCTCAATTGATGGATGGAAATGTCCAAATTTTTCAGTTGGATAATGCGTGTCTTGTCATCTAATTTCATTGTTCAATAATAGTGATTAGAGTGTGTAAAAGGAATGGTGGAAAGTTTCAGTTGTGGGACAATTGCATGGGTCATCCATCTTCGAAAGTTTTTTCTTTACTTCCAAATGTTTTTTAAAAAAATATTCTTTCAAATTAAGTGTGTGTTCTCTATCTGTGCAGATTGGGTACGCAAACGAATTTTCTTAGTGAGTCAGTCATTCCGTCCCACTAGGCGAAACCAGAAATGCATCCAAACAATAAGCAATCAAGTCAGAGAACAGAATTATTCATGCTCAAAGTCCAGCATTATTCATGCTCAGAGTCCGATCAGATCTGTTGCCTTGGTTACCTGGATTCACCCGAATCAACCAAAACAACAATTATGAAAGGAAAACAATAATCATTCATCCAGTCAATCATGCAATCCTAACCCGTCTAAGACTTAATCCCACTATTGCCCGAAAACGCACCCAAAAATTCAATGGTCCCAATATTTTTGACACTTCTTGATGCGAATTCAATCAGGTTACTCGGATCTTGTCTCGATCACTCTTGATATGTCCTTTCTCTTGTTATAATCGATCACAATCAGCCTTAAAGCACTTCACAAAGCTTTCCCTTTTTTCTTAGATATTTTCGTGATCTTTTTCTGGGTAGCGGCAATTTTTAGCTCTATTTCTAGGCTTTTGGGTGGAAAACCCTTCGCCCAGGATGGGCCAAATTCAAGCCCACCTAAATTGGACCAAGTCCAACCCGCATAACACTTATGCCCTAGACCAACCCATGACCGACCCAACCACTTCCCACTATCACTCCCTCAGTTCGGACACTTCACTACTTGTTCGAACACTTCACTACCTGTCCGAACTCACTACCTGTTCGAGCACTGTCACTCCCTTGTCCGGACACTGTCACTCCCTTGTCCGAACACTATCACTCCCTTGTCTGAATTTCATGGACTTTTCCAATTTTCTCACCACTACAAGAAAACAGGCGTTTTGCGAGGGAAAATTGCGATGCCAAAATGGTGTCGCAAAATTGCTTTGCTATTGTAACATTTTTGCGAGGCCAAAATTCGCATCGCAAAAGCCTAGCAAAAATGCGATGGCTAAAAAAGTCGCAAGTTTGCGATGCCATTGCGAGTCCTTTGCGACATTCTTGCGAGGACGCAAAATATGTCGCAAAAGCATCACAAACCTGTGACGTTCTTGCGAGAGAGAATTTCTATTGCATGTTTGCGACATATTTGCGCTGATTTTGCGTGTGCCTTTTGGGACATCGCAAATCCGTAGCAGAATATTTGGGTTTCCCTATAAATATCCCCACATGGGAATGTATTTTGACACCAAACAAGAAGTAATAAAAGAGAGAATCTAGTGAGATGAAATTTTGTTTGACAAAAAAAGTCCAATAAATTATAAATCGTGAAAAATGATGTCGGAACATGAAGTGTTTACTTTACGACGATGGATGTATAATCGAATATGGAGACCGGAGAAGTGACGAAGGATTTTCGAGATGGGCTGCGGGCATTTATAAATCAGGCGGCAAATAACCCACAAACTCCAAATGACGATAACATATTTTGTCCATGTATAAAGTGTGGGAACAAGAAATATTTGAATATCAATATAGTAAAAAGACACGTTTATAATAGAGGATTTACTCCAAACTATTATGTCTGGTTTTCTCATGGGGAGGTGTATAGTTTGGGTGCTGGAAGTAGTAATACGGGTGCTTGTGGTAATGATCAAGCTAGTCAGGAATATGCTAATAACAACTATGATGGTAGTATGTTTGAAAAATACGCTCATCTACAAGAAATATGTCTCATGATATGGTTACAGATGCATATCATGAGAATTTTCCTGGTGTTGTTGAAAATATTATAGAAGAACCTAACCCGGAAGCAAAACAATTTTATGATATGCTAGATGCTGCAAATCAACCCATATATGAGGGATGTAGAGATGGTCTATCTAAACTGTCATTAGCATCTAGGCTGATGTCTATTAAAAGTGAAGGAAACATAAGTGAGAGAAGTATGAATCAATTTGTTGATGTGCTGAAAGAGTATTTGCCGAAGATAATAATTCTGCCGAGAGTTATTATAAAATGTAGAAGGTGGTTGCGGGTCTAGGATTACCATCTGAAATGATTGATGTTTGTAGTGAAAATTGCATGATTTTCTGGAAAGATGATAATAAGTTGCAGGAATGTCATTTTTGTGGAAAGCCAAGATACCGTGCTACAAAGGGAAGGACACATATCCCATACAAACATATGTGATACCTTCCCATCAATGATAGGTTGAAACGATTATATCAATCGGGGAGGACTTCGTCTGCAATGAGATGGCATACTGAACATAAAGTAAATGATGGGGAGGTTACACATCCGTCAGATGCAAAGGCTTGGAAACATTTTCAAACGGTACATTTTGACTTCGCTAAAGAGTCTAGGAATGTATATATAGGTTTATGCACTGATGGATTTAGCCCATTTGGTTTATTTGGTAGACAATATTCTCTATGGCCTGTCATAGTGACACCGTATAATCTTCCACCGGATATGTGCATGCGAAGAGAATTTTTGTTTATGACTATTCTAGTGCCAAGTTCTAGTCATCCAAAGCGTTCCCTCGATATGTTCCTGCAACCTCTGATACACGAGTTTAAACAGTTATGGTATATGGGTATTTGCACATTCGATTACTCGCAAAAACAAAATTTCAACATGCGTACTGTTTTGTTGCGGACAATAAGTGACTTCCCGGCGTATGGTATGTTATTAGGATGGAAGACACATGGAAGGTTATCTTGTCCATATTGTATGCGTTGGTCAGATGTATTTCAATTAAAGCATGACAAGAAATCATGTTGGTCCTCTTTTCTTCTTTTTCTCCAATTCGCAAAGTTTTCTTCTTCTCTCTCCACTTCTCGCCGGCGACGAAGTCCAGCACCAACTCCGGCAAGTCCGCCGACCTTTTCGACGCCGCCTTCTCCTCCGCCTCTCCGCCTCCTCCACCGGAGCAGTTCTGTGTCTTCTTCCTCTTTTCTCTCCTCCTCCTCCTCATCCTCCTCTCTCTCCTCATCCTCCTCCTCCTTCATCCTACCACCGGTGACGCCTCCGTCTCCTCCTCCCACCGGCGCCGATGAAGTGCTCCACCTCTCAAGGTACATTAGATTTTTAGATCTAGGATCTTCGAAGTCGGATTTCGTATATTGGGAATTTATTAACGATTTTTTGAATTTTTTCCGGAATTCTAAAACGTTTTTTGCATTTTTAAATGTTTATTTATTTATTAATTAATTTTTGGATTTAAAAACTTTTTTTTTAAAGTTTCTTATATAATTTTCGCATTAAAAAAATTTAAAACGTTTTTTAGATTTCTAAATTAATCTTCGGATTTAAATTTTTTTTAAAAAATTTAGTTCTCTAATTTTCTGATTTATTAAACGTTATTAAGAATTTTTAAAATGTTTTTTTATTTATAAATTAATTTTCGGGTTTTAATAACATTTTTAAAAATTTATTATAAAATTTCCAGATTTTATTAAACGTTATTAAGAATTAACATATCTTTTTTTTTATAACATGATAATCAGATTTTATAAATGTTATTTTTTTTGTTTAAGTTTTATTATTAATTTTTTCATGACTCCTAATTATTTTTTCCCTGGTCTCCCGGGAACTCGTATGAGAGTTGGTCTCACTGCCTTAACTATGGCAGAATATTTTTGAGATGTTAATGAGCAAGACATACTTCTATTTATCGACAATATCTTCCGTTTCGTACAAGCAGGAACTCTAACTTTCGAGTTTACATAACGTTAATTACACTAATTTAGTACTCAGTATTCGTAATTTCATTTTTATTTGTTTCAGATGTCTAAATCTCATAATCCCGACACTCGTTATTTATATGATGTCGATGAGCTCCCCCTGGAGACTCCTGGATAGGGTTCAAGATCTGTTCCCCCGACGCCTGGTGCTAGTTTCACCTCTCAGACGGGGTATTCGCTAGTCACTGATACTGCTCATGCACCTCCCGGTGTGCCCTAGTACCTGACACCAGATGCTACTATGGGGATGACTATCGAGGACATACTGTCAGATCCGGTCCACAAGTTTCTTCCTAATATTCATCCAAACTGTCCGCGAGGAACTTTGTGGTATTATTTTTTAATTTTAAGTTTAATAATTTATACTTTTATTATTCGTGAGTTTAAATTTAATTAAATTATTTTATTTAGGTTCGATGACGACAGGATTTTGCCAACAATTATTCGAGTGATCTTTGAACTAGATTTCCAGGAACCGCATGCTAATTTTAGCCAAACACCCATCCACATCATCGATAGATGGTTCAGAACGTTTGCGGTAAAAAATTTTCATCCTTTTACTTTATTACACCGTTTATTACCTCCAATTAACTATAATTTGTAAATCTTTTTTTGTAGCAACATTTTCACTGGGAGGTTTCCATTACCGGTCTAGTCCGCAAAGAGTTTGAGGCGGTCTTTCCTAGACTGATGAACGATCAGGTGGGTCGTTGGAAGAGTAAGTGGAAGAAGAAAGGCAACGAGGCAATGCCGCAGTGGTTCAAGGATTTGGTCTGGGAAGGCTTATGTCCATGCATCATCCATACAGAGGGAACACGAAATTGTTTAAGAAAAACAAGGTTGTGCGTTTTTCTCCCCCAACACAGATGTGAGGCAGTGAAATGTTGGAGCAAATTGATTATTATGGTGCTCAGGAAACATGTAAACGTGGGGACAATTGGCACATTATAGGAAACATGTCTGACGGATATGGTGAATCTCACAATTGGCACAAGAAGAGTATCTTTTGGGAACTCCCATATTGGAAAAATCACTTACTACGACACAATCTAGATCCGATGCACATTTGCTAAAACTTTTTTGACAACATTATGAACACGATTTTAAATGTGTAGGGCAAGAGTAAAGATAATCTCAAAACCAGGTTGGACTTGGTCAAAATATATGCAAGACCCGAATTACATATCACGATGGATGGCAAACAAACAATTTCGATATTCCGTTTTTCAGGAGAAGCTAAACAAACATTGTTTAGCTGGATTTCTTCTGATGTAAAGTTTTTGGATGATTATGTGTCTAAATTCGCAAGCTGTATAGAGCAAGGGAAAAAAATGTCGGGTATGAAGAGTCACGATTGTCATGTATTCATGCAGCGACTTCTTCCTTTTGCATTACTTGAGCACCTTCCAACTACTGTCCACGAATTAATAGCCAGTAAATGGTTTTATAGTTTTGATTTTTCTAATTGTAGTAATTATAAAAGGGATTTGCTTATAATAGTGATTTGTCTAATATGTAGAGATCGGTTGATTTTTTAGGGATCTTTGTACACGAACACTAACAGTGGATGGCATAGCTAAAATAGAAAGTAATATTCCAGTGTTGCTTTGTAACTTGTAAAAGATCTTTTCTCCTGCATTTTTTTGACGTGATGGAACATCTTCCAATCCACCTACCACAAGAAACAGCTCTTGGTGGGCCCATTCAATTTCGATGGATGTACCCATTTCAGTGATTCATGGGTCATCTTAAAAGGAAGGTAAAAAACCACGCAAAAGTGGAAGGATCGATCGTTGCAGGAAGTCTAATTGAGGAAACATCTCATTTTACATCATATTACTTTAGTCTAGCCGTTCAAACTAAAAGAACCCAATTCGAACGGTATGACGATGGACGGGTTGCACCATCATATGCCATTGCGGTATCTGAAATCTTTCGGTAGGTAAGGAGACTTGGTGGAAAATTAAAGGAAGAGTACAGGGAAATTCACACGTATTGTCATGTAGCTCACAATTACATACTGCGAAGTTGTGAAGATGTAGTGCCATTTGAGAGGTATTTAGATATCAAACTTTATTAATTTATTTCTTTATGTACACACACATCTTGTTACTAATCATACATACTTTATTTGCAGTGACTTTGACAGGCAGATACAGAAAGCCTTCCCTAACTTGCAAGAAAAAGAATATAACACATACAAAGAACGTGATTTCGCGGGTTTGTTAAAATACTATGTAAGTAAGAATATATAATAAATATGAATAGTTTTACAAAAATTAATTACTGCACATTTATATATATATATATATATATTGTAGGTTGAAAATGGATGTTGAGGCAAACCTATACACATGAGATTGTTGATGATCCTATTGCCAGGATTGTAACGAATCCAATGTATTTCACTCGCGGCTACAATTTTCATGCATACGACCATGGTTCCAATAGATCAACGACAAATTATGGGATTCATGTGCCTGGTGAAACTGACTTCTAAGCCATTTTGAACAAAATTATAGAAGTCACATATCCTGTAGTAATTGGATTGAGATACGTTTTACTCCAATGTTATTGGTACAATAAAACGGATGGTCGAGGAGTACGCACTAATAAATTAGGGGTAACCGATGTTAATGGAAGTCTAACATACTCCAAGTTTGACCCGTTTATTCTAGCATGTCTAACAGAAAAAGTGTGTTTTATTTCATATCCTCGTATAAGGCAAAGGCGTGAGACGTGGCTTTCTGTTATAAAAGTGAATCCAAGAGGTCATATAACGGTTGAAGCTGATGATGTGGTTATGCAACAAGAAAGATCATCAGAACTTGCTATAGCTGTTGAGTCCACTCAACAAATCTTACATGTGCAACAAGAAGTAGAAGACATTTTTTCTAATGATGCAACCAAAGATCATGATGATTCTGAAAAGTTCAACGAGACCGAGGAAGACATAGAAGAAGAGGAAGATACCGATGAAGAATAAGAGAACAATTAATTGAAATGTTTGATTTTGTAACACCGGAAATCTTGTTTTTTTTTGTTTTTTAAAACAGATGCGAGACCCGTGCGACGTCTCTAAGCTGATGTCGCAAAGGTGTCGCAAGTCTGCGATGTTCTTGCGATACCATATTTTGCGACACCATTGCGATGCGGCTTATAGTACATCGCGATTCCATAGCAAGATCTCCTTTTTCCCCTATAAATAGCCCTCCATGGGAATTTATTTTCAAAACAACTCATTTGAAGTTAGAGAGAGAATGTAGTGAGCGAAGAAAAAATGTTCAAATCTTTTTTTTCAGAAAAACGATCAGCGAGGCCCCTACCTTCTTCTGGAACAAATTTCGCAAGTTTGTAATGCTTTCTTTCAATATATAACCTACAATGAAGTAGGAACATCGTGAATCTTTTATTTTAGGAAAAAAACAACCCCTAACATAAACCTGAAAAGATTACAGTAATAGGTATTGGAACCTTCAGAGTATTCAGTCTGATTAAAAAAAAGGTCTCCGGACCTTTTTTCTTTTAAATGGCCTTTTCGAGGCCATTGCGACATTTGTGGTCCAAATGTCGCAAGAGTCTCGCAAACCAGCGACGTTTTCGGGATAGATGTTGCAAGGTTCTCGCAATCATGCGAGTCTTTTGCGACATCTGGACCACATACATCATAATGGCCTAGCTAAGGCCAATTTTTCAAAAATTTAACTTAGAATTTTCTCGGGTCTGTTTTTTTTGAAAAAAAAATTTGCTACGCCCTTGCGACGTCTGTAGTACAGATGTAGCAAGGGCCTCACAATTTTGAAATCCTTAGAGGCATCGCATGGCCGTCGTGTTTATGAGAGAGCCTTGCGATGGCCCTATAATTTTTATTAATCCACCGTTTCCCTTTTCTTCTTCTTCTCTTCTTCGCGATTTCTCTCAGATTTCTTTCTCCCTCTCGTTTCTCACCGGCGACTTTCTTCTCCGGCCATATCCGACCTGCCACCTCCATTTTCGACGCCGTTGGCCTTCAAGGTATGCTTTCTCCTCCTCTTTTCTCTCTTATAAGTACTCATCCTTCATCCATTTCATCCTCCCAACGACTCCGCCTCCATTTCCTCCTCCCAACGGCTCGGCGACGTCCTGCTCCTCTCAAGGTAGGTGATTCTTCTTCTCTTTTCCATATATAAGGTAGATTTCGGATTGGAATTTTAGATCTAGGATCTTAGAAGTCGGATTTCGGAATTACGGATTTACTAACTATTTTTCAAATTTTTTTCTGGAATTATAAAACGATTTTCAAATTTTAAAAAAGTTTTTTAGAAAAAAAATTTCGATTTTTAAAACGTTATTATGAATTTTCACATCTTTTTTTTTAATCTTATAACATGATTTTGGGTTTTGTGAATATTATTTTGGTTTAGTTTTTAAAAATAATTTTCGATTTTACAAAACATAATTTCGGATATACATTACAAAATTTTGTATTTATTACACTTTTTGTGGCTTTTAAAAATTTTATTGAATTTTTATAAAGTGATTCTTGGTTTTTCAAATCGATTTTCGGATTTACTTAAAAAATTTAGTATCTATTACACTTTTTAGTTTTTCCAAACTTTAATTTAAATTAATACTGTGATTTTTCGGATGTACTAAACGGTTTTCAATTATATCAGACTAATTTAGTACTCTGTATTAGTAATTTCATTTTTATTTCTTTTAGATGTCTAGATCTCATAACCCCTACACTCGTTATCTATCTGATGTCGGTGAGCTCCCCCGGCGACTCCTGGATCAGGTTCGAGATCTGTTCCCCCGACGTTGGTGCTAATTTCACCTCTGAGACATGATTTCTCCAGTCGTTGATACTGCTTAGGCACCTCCTGGTGTGTTTTCGTGCCTGACACCACATGCTACTACGGGGATGACTATCGAGGACATACTTTCTGATCTCGTCCACAAGTATCTCCCTAATCTTCATCGTGAATTTTTTATTAATTAATATACCGTCGCAAGGAAGTCACAAAGATTTCCCTCGCAGCAACGTCGCAAAAGGTCACCTTGCATAAAAGTCGCAAAGACGGCCCTCGCAGACATGTCGCAAATCTTGGCCTTGTAACCTCCTCGCAGAGACGTCGCAGGTGTTGCTCTAGCAAATGTCGCAAAAGACTCACATTTCCCGGCATCATGTTCACATCGCAAAACTTGCTAGTCTTTTGCGACAGAGTAGCTTGCAAGGGCTTTGCGACGTTTCCAGGACATCGCAAATCTTGCGACATTTTGTCTTTTGCGACATCTTCGCGAGGAAATTTGCCACCTCAAATGCCAAGTTTTCTTGTACTTAAATTAGGAAGAGCAAGAACAAGGGCACAAGACATAACATATTTTAATTGCACAAGGAGACCAATCAAATGAGTCCTTCTGCAGTAAACTGGTTAATGGTTTGGCAATACCACCTGTTAGGCAGAGAAGTACTGTCCAAGTAGTCATTGATGTCGTCTTGGTTGGGTCAGTAGAAACACCCGAAGCTGAGATGATATATCCGAGATAATCAACATGTGACTAATGAAACAAACATTTTTTCTTGTTGGTAAACAACTTCTATTCAATAAAAACATCAAAAAAGCACGTAAATAATTTATATGTTCAGCCAATGATTTACTATAAATTAGAATATCATTAAAACACATAAGGACAAAGCATCTAATGAACGGTTGAAAGAGGTCATTCATCAAAGCCTTGAAACGTTTGCCGGCGCATTCATCAAATCGAAAGGTATAACAACAAACTCAAAGTGGCTATCCATGGTACAAAAATGCTGTTTTGGGGATGTCTGATTCGCACATACGGATTTGATAGTACCCGGAGCGTAAATCCACTTGGAAAAAATTACTGAGCCATGTAGTTCATCTCAAAGCTGATCAATATGTGGTATTGGGAACTTATTTGGGAATGTGGCAGTGTTAATACATCTATAATTGTCACAAAAGCGCCAAGACAAGTACTCCTTTTTTACTAACAAAATCGGGTTGGAGAAAGGGCTACAACTTGGACGAATAATTCCACTTATGAGCATAGAATTAACCATCTTAGGCATCTCTTCTTTATGAGCATGCAGGTAGCGGCAAGGACGAACTAAAACTGCAGATGTGCCAGGTTTGAGATGCATAGCATGCTCATGTCCTCTTAAAGGTGGGAGACATGTCGGTTCTTCAAAAACACCAGCGAAAGACTCTAATAAGGCAGCAACAGTGGCATCAAAATATGGTACTACAGAGCGAGAGGAAGAAGTCAACAGCTGAGCCGGAACACCGAGAGCTAACAAATGTTGTGTTGTTGACAGATACTGTAGAGAAGGAGTTGGATAAAGTAGTGACGGTTCACCCTGCAATGTTACCCGTTACCATTATATATGAAGGACATAACGTGCTTGTCCAAATTTACATTGCAGTCACATCAATTCCAAAGCCACTTAATGCCCAGTATAACGTCAGCTCCACCAGTATCGAACTTTATAAAGTCAACAGAAAACAAGTAACCTACAATGTGAAACTTAACGTACAGGCAAGCACGAGAATGATAGACTTGCGGTAGCCTTGGAATTGATCACGCGCAAACAGAGGTCGAAGAGAGGAAACAAGGAGTGAAAGAGACCTTCAGCAAAAATAAGAGTGTTTAGAAGGAGTGAGACCTTCTGTGGCAACAAGAGTGTTTCATTTATTTAAGTTATGTCTTTTTATGATTATGACTTCTGTCGTTTAATGTGTGTAAGGCAATAAGGGATCGAAACGCAATCTCTTCTCCTTCTCCGGCTTAATTCTACAGTGCGATTCTCTATCTTATCGCCTTCTTTCTCTTCTCGTCTCCTCTCTATCTCCATCTACGTCTTCTGACTATTCTTCTATTATCTGTTGCAGCATCCTGATAGTCAAAACCTATCATTGGTATCAGAGCAGTGTGATCGATGGCACAAACGAACGAACCGGCAGATACATCCTTCATTGTAGAATCACAGTTGGGGTTGATACAGTAAAGTCAAGAGGATGACAGGAAGCTCTCGAGAGAGACTCTAGCGATGCTAAGTTCGCGAATGGAGGCTATGGAAAACCGACAGGTGGAGGACATTTACGCCTCTGCCTCATGTACTCGGGGAGGATTAAAAGACTCAGGAAAGGCTCTAATGGAGTACTCCCCGATACCGGAAGAAGATCTTGGGGATGGTCTTCTGCCGCTGCCGAGACTATCGGTTCCACATCATCGGCTTCAAGGTTCCTCTTCGGTACAGAAATTCGAAACCCAGAAGGTAAATTCTTCGGCATCAATTGTCGATATATGTACTCGTAAACTAGAGTTGCCTTTATATGAGGGTCAAGATGCTGATGAATGGGTCTATAGAATGGAAAGGTAGTTTGAGAATCACCAAATTATCGAGATAGATAAACTTAGTGTGGTTTACCAGTATATGACGGTAGTGCTATTAAGTGGCTGAAAATGACTCAGGATCGTGAAGAGATGGGATGTTGGATGGTGTTCACAGACCTGTTTTTGGCCAGGTACAAACCCACATATGGAGGAACGGTGTTTGGGTTGTTATATAGGCTGAGACAGGCTGGGAGTGTGAGCGAGTATTAAAAAGAGTTCGAGTCCTTGTGTTCTAACCTACCAGAGATTCCGGTTACAACTTTAGAGGAAATGTACTTAGGGGGATTAAAAAAGGAATTTTGAGACTCAGTAGTTAGGTGCTACCCTATCAACCTGAAACACATGTTTAAGTTGTCAAATATAGTGGAGGACCAAGAAGCAGAAACTAATACATGGGGTCAGAGGAGTAGCTATAAGAACGCTTCAGGACAGGGTTATACACCACATAAAGTGGTGACAAATCAGTATCCCAGGAGCAACAGTATGGTGCCTTATCGGAAGCCAGAGGAAGATAAAAAAAGATGGGAGGAGAATCATAACCGAGCAAGGTAGAGGTAATAATCCCTGTCGGCATTGCGGTTAGAAGTTGTTTCTGGGGCATAGATGCCGCTCAAACCAGAGGTTCAGAGCTATGGAATTGGAGGATAAACTAGAACAGGACATGATCGTAGCCGATTTGAATGTCCCTCTAGTGCAGGAAGGAGGCACGAATGAGCCAGAACTAGAGCACATAAGGTTGTTATCATTGACGGAAACCCACAGCTCTTAAAGTGTCACTAAAGGTGATGGGTAAGAACAAAGCAGAGACGACGAGCACTACTTGGTGGAACTCTCTGAATTGTTTGAGAGTAAGAAGGTAGTGCAATGCGATTACCTTGAAAGAAGGGCCGGGGTCCGGTGAGAAATAGGGAGCATGCGATTACCTTGAAAGAAGGGCCGGGTCCGGTTAACTGCAGGCCGTATAGATACTCTTTCACTCAGAAAAACGAGATTGAAAAATTGGTAGAAGAGATGCTTGCGTCGGGCATCATCACACCCAGTATTAGTCCCTATTCCAGCCCGGTTTTGTTGGTAAAGAAAAAAGATGGAGGTTGGAGGTTCTGCATGGACTATAGGGCCCTCAATAAGGTTATAGTACATGATCGATATCCTATCCCAATTATAGAGGAGCTGCTGGATGAGTTGAGCGGAGCAGCGATATTCTCTAAAGTGGATTTAAAATCCGGATATCACCATATTAGAGTGAGAGAAGCTGATGTGCATTGGACGTCTTTTAGGACGCATGAAGGGCATATGAATTCAGGGTTATGCCTTTCGGCTTAACCAATGCCCCATCCACCTTTCAAAGCGTCATGAATGAGGTTTTTAGGCCTTATTTGCAAAAAATTTTTGTTGGTATTCTTTGACGATATACTTATATACAGCGTAAATTTGAGAAGCCATAAGAAGCATTTGGAATTGGTATTGAAGACGCTGCATCATCACTCTTTTGTGGCAAATGCAAAGATATGCTCTTTTGCAGTCAAAGAAATTGCATATTTGGGTCACATTATCTCCGAAAAGGGAGTGGCAGTGGATGAAGATAAGATCATAGAAATGACAAATTGGCCAATCCAAAGAACATCACGGCACTGAGGGGTTTTTTGGGGTTAACCGGATATTACCGCAGGTTTGTAAAAGGGTATGGAAGTATAGCTCAGCCTCTCACCACACTCCTCAAGAAGAATAATTTCAGTTGGAGTGAGCAGGCTCAGCTGGCTTTTGAATCTCTAAAGGCAGCAATGACTAAGTTGTCGGTGTTGAAACTACTTAATTTTAACACTACTTTTGTGATCGAAACTGATGCTTCGCGGACGGGTATAGAAGCAGTTTTGAAACAAGACAGGAGAGCAATCACGTACATAAGTGAGAGGTTCTCGGAGAAAGGAAGATTAAAGTCAGTGTACTAACGAGAATTGTTAGCTATAGTGTTCGCTGTTACAAAATGGAAGCACTATGTGATGGGAAGGCATTTCGTAATCAGGACAGATCAAAAGAGCCTTAAGCACCTATTGGATCAGAAGAATGTGGCGGGTGAGAAGCCACGGTGGGCTGTCAAACTGTTGGGATTTAATTAATCGAGAGTAAAACCCGGGACATAGAATAAAGTGGAAGACCCGTTGTCAATACAACAATTGGAGCGGCTAGAACAGCTCCATTTCACATCTCCTCTCTCTATTGATCTCACATAATGTAGTGAGTGTCAAGAGCTGATGATGAAGCTCCAAAACAAAGAGTTAACTCTGTCCGAGTACCAGCTGAAAGGAAATGTTCTGATGCATTCCGACAGGTTAGTGATACCGAGATGATATCCCTTTATTCCAAGTTTAATAAGGCAATTCCATGACAACACAATTGGAGGTCACGGAGGGCTTCTCAAAACCTACAAGCGAATGAAGGCAGAGGTGTATTGGGTTGGAATGAAACTCGCGATTGAGCAATATATCAAAGGATGTCAAGTGTGCCAAACTTGTAAGTACTCTACGCTAAAACCAGCGAGATTGTTTAATTTGTTGCCTGTTCCAATGCATATATGGTCTGATGTGAGCATGGATTTCGTGGAAGGGTTGCCAAAATCAAGAGGGTATGACTCATTTTTAGTGGTGGTAGACAGATTAAGTAAGCAGGGCCATTTCATGCCATTAAAGCATCCCTTTACCGCCATAACAATGGTTGAGGCGTTCGTACAGAACATAGTTGAACTGCATGGGTTTCCAGAGACGATTGTATCTGACAGGGACATAATATTCTTGAGCAAGTTCTGGTCAGAAATGTTCCAATCGCATGGAATAGAATTGCGGAAGAGTAGTGCGTATCACCCCCAAACTGACGGGCAGACAGAACTGTTGAATAAGTGTCTTGAATCTTATCTGAGGTGTTTCATGCAGGAGAAACCGAATAGCTGGGTCTGCTGGCTACCATGGGCCGAGTATTCTTACAATACCTCCTACCACACAACTATCAAGACATCTCCGTTCCAAGCACTGTATGGCAGGGAACCTCCTAAGCTGCTCAAATATGGAGAAATTCCTACTAATAACAGCCTAGTAGAGGTAATGATCAAAGAAAGAGATGAGTTAGTCAAGAAACTGCGAGCTAATATGATAGAGACGCAGAAGCAGATGGTCAAAACTGCAAACAAACAGCGACGAGATGTCAGTTGGGAAGTCGGAGATTCTGTGTACATCAAGCTAAGACCTTACCGACAGCATTCAGTAGTCCAGCGCTCTAACAAGAAGCTCTCTCCCTGCTACTTCGGGCCTTATCAAGTCGTACAGAAAGTGGGGAAGGCCGCTTACAAACTGAAGCTGCCCGAGGGTTGTGCGGTCCACCTCGTGTTTCATGTGTCCCATCTCAAACAAGCTATACACTCGGGTAGTGTGCGTAAGGTGATACCGCCTCATTTTGGTAATGAGATACAGAAGGAATGACAACCAGAAGCAGAGTGCTGGCGTTACGCAAAGGAATGTTGAGTAAGAGCCCAGAAGCTCTAATTCATTGGGAGCAGTCACCGACTAGCGAAGACTCCTAGGAGGTAGTAGTGGAACTGCAGCGATGTTTTTCGGGTTTTCACCTTGAGGACAAGGTGACTCATTTACGGGGGAGTGATGATACACTTGTGGTAGCCTTGGAACTGATCACGCGCAAACAGAGGTCGAAGAGAGGAAACAAGGAGTGAAAGAGACCTTCAGCAACAATAAGAGTGTTTAGAAGGAGTGAGACCTTCTGTGGCAACAAGAGTGTTTCATTTATTTAAGTTATGTCGTTTTATGATTATGACTCTGTCGTTTAGTTTGTGTAAGGCCTTAAGGGGTCGAAACCTAAATCGGGAAACATTCACGATTAAGGAAGTTAAGAAAAATCGAGCAGCAATCTCTTCTCCTTCTCCGGCTTAGTTCTACAGTGCGATTCTCTATCTTATCGCTTTCTTTCTCTTCTCGTCTGCTCTCTATCTCCATCTACGTCTTCTGACTATTCTCCTATTGTCCGTTGCAGCGTCCTGATAGTCAAAACCTATAAGAGAACCAGAGACAGCTATACTAGTACCAAGTATAACATAACAACCAGAAATGAGCTTACAGTTCATTTTTTCGCTTTCAACGAATCATGGTGAGAGAGAACTATGCATTGCACCACTATCCAACATAATCACAGCTTTGTGTTTCCCAAATGATCCCCAAACTTTAGTGGCTGTGAGCTTATATGTTCTCATAAAATATTGAAGAGAGAGTCTACAACACTCCGACAAAATAGAATAAGGAACCACAAAACTTGTAGCCATATAGTCTTCGTTTAATTCCACTTCCTGACCATTAATAATTGTCAAGACCTTCAAGTGTTTATTTGGGCAACCATGACTAGTATGATAGATCCATCGCAACGAAAACACTGACCACAGAGACGATGTGCAACATATAAAGTATCAAACACTGGATTTCTTGTCAACTCCAAAGCTGATTTGTTGTTGATTCTGATCACTGTTTTCTCACTCTCTCTTGCTGTTATTTCACTTAGCAATTCCCGCAGCCATATGGCTTGCTTAGATGCTTCAGTTGCAGCCATGAACTCTGCCTCACAAGAAGAAAGTGCTACTGTGTTTTGTTTCTGTGAGCACCACGAAACGGGAGCATCCCCGAGATAAAATATGTGACCAGAAGTACTCTTACCATCATCCAAGTCCACGTTATGGCTGCTATCACTGTACTCAACTAGCTGCCTTGATTCTCCTGTTTTGTACTCTAAACTGTAGCTCAATGTGCCACTTAAATATTTGAGGATCTGCTTCAATGCTTTCCCATGTGATTCTCGAGGTTGATTCATATATCGACTTAGCATTCCTACTGAGAATGCTAGATCAGGCCTTGTATGCAACAAATATCTGAGACAGCCAATCCTTCTTCGATACTCTGTTGCATCTATCTCAGGATCAGATTCATTGGCCTTACACAATTTGAGTCCAAAGTCCATTGGCACGTGTGTCAAGTTGCAGTTTTCAACTCCAGCTTCTTTGAGTATCTTTTTAGCATAAGATTCTTGCTTGATCTCTATTCCTTCTTCCTTTTGCTTTACTTCTATTCAGAGATAGAATCTCAACTATTCCGAGATAGAAGCTTCTTGCGTATTGTCTCTATGCGTGCTACTGGAGCAAAAACTTCATCAAAATCAATACCCGCTTGTTGAGCATAACCCTTTTTGCAACTAACCTAGCCTTGTGCTTATTAATAGAACCACCAGCATTCCTTTTTAGTTTAAAGATCCACTTTAAACCAATCACTTTAACTCCGTAAGGCTTATCTACCAGTCTCCAAGTTCTGTTTTGTTCAATGGAGTTGATCTCATCAATGCAGGCTTTGTTCCATTCTTCAGACACTTTGGCTTCCTCATAATTTAATGGTTCATTATTAAGAGAAAGCAGAAGTCTCTCACACTCAATACCTGCAAGTAAAACATAGTCACTTAAGTATGATGGTGTGTGTACATGTCGTTGAGTCCTACGCACTGGCTGCATTGTTTCCTCTTTGGTGAGTTCCTCTGTTTCAGTTCCGATATCTTCTGCAGCATGTTCAGTGCTCTCACGACCATCACACTCCTCATCATCTTCTTGTAGGTCGTTCCATTTGAACCGAAGCGCTTGAGATCCTGAGCTGACATTCTTATTTTCTCCCTTCCAATTCCAAGCATGGTTTTCAGCAAATGTAACATCTCGGCTGATTACTATTCTCTTGGTTGTTGGATTCAAGAGTCTATACGCTTTGGTTCCAGGTTCATTGCCGAGGTGTACTAGAGCTTGTGAGCGATCATCAAGCTTCCTTAATCTTACAGACTCGATCTTGGCATAGGCCACACATCCGAATACTCGGATATGATCAACATTCGTCTTTCTCTTCTTAAGACTTTCGTAAGGCGTTTGATGTCGTAGAGATCTAGTCTTAACTCGGTTTATAAGATAAGTAGAGTGTCTCACTCCTTCTCCCCACAAATAGTTTGGGACATTCATGGCTTTTAGAATACTACGAGTCATCTCCATTAGCGTTCTGTTTCGACGTTCTACTATGCCATTTTGCTGTGGCGAGTATGGAGCAGTCAGTTGTCTTTTAATCCCATTTGTTTCACAATAGTCATGAAACACCTTTGACAAAAAATCTCCTCCTCTGTCCGTTCTCAGCATCAACATTTTCCCTTCATGCTCTTTCTCAATCATAGCATTGAACCTCTTGAACTTCATGAACGCATCTCCTTTTTCCCTTAGCAACAATGTCCACATGTACCTCGTACAATCATCAATCAAAACGAAAATGTACCTGTTTTGAGATGGTGTTGCTGGTGATATAGGGCCACATAGATTAGCATGTACTAATTCAAACTGCTTTGTTGCTCTAAAGTTACTCGTCTTCGGGAATTTTACTCGTGTTTGTTTTCCTACAAGACATGATCTACAAATCTGTTTGTCAGCAGAGATCTTAGGTAGACCTTGTACCATCTCTTGTGCTGACATGTCTTTGAGCGTCTTAAAGCTAACATGTCAAAGACGAGCATGCCACTTCCAAGAATCATCACTCAGTCTTGAGAGAAAACTAACTGGTTTGTCAATCTGCAGTTTAACTTTGTACAATCTGTTCGGTGTTCTTCTTACTTTAATGAGTAGTCTTCCATTCTTATCATGTAATGTAAGAAACTCATCCTTCATAACAACCTCACAACCTTCTTCTGTAGCTTGTCCTAGACTCAAAATACTGCTGGTTAAACTCGGAATGTAATAGATTCCTGACATTAACTTCTGATCTCCGATCTTTGTTTTGAAGATGATCGAACCTTTTACCTTCAATCTTGACACTCGAACCATCTCCAAATCTCACCTTACCTTTGACCTCTGTATTTAGCTCTGAGAAATACTCCTTTTCTCAAGTCATGTGATTGCTTGCTCCATTGTCAAGGTACCACTCATTACTCTCATTGTTTTCCTTATTCAACTTCTTCGGGAAAACTTTCTCTTCATTAAGGAAAATCACTTCATGTATGTACACTGCTTCATCAGTGTCATCCGTCTCTGAGTCATCATGATTTTCTACTTCATTCAGCTCTTCAATTTTCTTTCTTCTTTCTGGACACACCGAGGCAAAATGTCCTCTTCTATCACACCTAAAACACACAATGTTTGATCGGTCTTTCTTTTCTCTGTTTTGTGATGTCCGAGCCTTTCCCCTTCCATATGTTTGTCCTCTGTTGTTGTGTGTGCTTGAGTAAAGTAGACTATCATGCGGCTCACTTTCTTGTTCATCTTTTATTCTCTCTTCGTACGCTTTAAGTCTTCCTACAATATCTTGAATCCGGTTCTGTTCAAGTCCAACACCTGTTCCAAAGAAGCTGTTAGGTGTATGAACTTACTTCTTGGTAACGCATTGAGGAACTTCTTCACCAGTTTCCCCTCTTCTATTGTCTGTCCTAAAGCTACTGAGTTCGATGCTATCTCTTTCATTCTTCCAGAGAAAGCATATATGGTTTCGGTTTCTTTCATTCGTAACCTATCAAACTCTGACATAAGAGTTTGAAGCCTCGCTTCTCTAACTCTTTATGCCCCTAAGTTCAGTGCTTTGATCGAATCCCACAAGGCTTTAGGTGAGTCTTGTTCTCCTATCTGAAAGATCAAATTCTCGGGAATCGACTGAAACAAAAGTGCTTTAGCTAGATAATTATTCTCATCAATACCGGATCCAATGTCAATCGTTTCCCAGACCTTATGCACTTGGAGAACCACCTTCATCTTCATCGCCCATACCGTATAATTGGTAGACGATAACATGGGACACAAGACTGATGACGGAACCGAGTCTTTCTTCGAGGCTTTCACGTCGTCTCCCATTGTTGAAGTATGACTTTGACTTCTAGATCCTTCAACCTGGTTTGCTCTGATACCAAATAAAGTATCAAACACTCAAGCAAATCCGTTAAACATCTTCTTTGTATTAATCAGAAAATAACTCAAAACTAATCAATACACAAACCGTATTCTTTGCTCACAAGTCTTTACAACTCAAAGACTCACATATTTATAGTTTCTTAAAACACAAGAAAATCTTATCTCTAATCTTATCTAAATAGATCTTAACTAACTTAAATCTATTTGGGATTCTCTTTGGTCTTATCTTAAACTTTAACCAACATGTTAAACCTTATCTTAGACCATGATCTAATGAAGCTTACTCAACAACATATTCTTCCAAAGAGAGTATTTACTAACCCTTATCAGAGTAAGAACGAGAAGGCTAAACTGATGAAGACGATGTAGGAAGATTTACGCTTGCAGACATAGTTCGAGTACGCCACGATGAGGGTGTGTTACTAGAACGATCATTTGAATTTCCACTGTAGTTAGTGCCAGAAGTACATGCGTTAGCAACAACTTCACAAAGAGTTATGGAGTCCAAACGAACTGCAGCTTTAATCAAAACATCCAGACCAACAAGTTTCAATGACATTACCAAATCATGCAATGTATGACTTAAAGCATTTAGTAGGAAAGTGTTCCAAACTGGCTTTTGTAAGGTTAGGAACTTGGAATGAAAGATCTTCAAATTCTTGTAATAAAGTCTCCAATGAGCTTGTCTATTTCAAAGCAAATAGTCGCTGGTTAGGAGGACCGAATTACCAAAACAAGTAATCACTTTCTCTTTAGAATCTTCCCAAGAAACGAAAGGTTGATGTCTGGCTTTCCAATTGAACCAACTCACAATCGGAATTTCAATACAACAAGCAACAAGATGAAGCTTCTCTAGATCAGAGTAAGCACCTACAATGAAGAAATTTTCTACTCTAGCGATCCAATAAAACACATTAGAATCATCGAAAACAGGCATTTCAAGCTTCCTCACAAAGAAATCATGTTGATCTTGAGGGTAAGGAATCAACGCTGTCTCTTGAACCTGAGTAGAGTGCGAATGGACGATATGAGCAGAAGAAATAGAGTTCACGCTATGTGTCTGGAAAGGAGATGATGAAAGAGTTGGATTGCCATTAATATCACGAATTGCATAAGGAGGAAACATAGACGAAGAAGATGAAGCATTAACAACGGTGGAATCTTGCAGCTGATGCGAAGAAACGAAGCCAAAGATTGTGAGATCGGAACAGAACCAATATTCATCGGAGAAGATGAAGTAGACGGTAATTGAGGTGGAGCAAACTGTTGAAGCAAAATTTTAAAAATTTTAATTGAATTGTCTGATAATAATTTGATATTTGTTAAGAATCATATCTAATGTATTTCTTTTAAAAAATTTCTCTCTCTTCCACTTCTATTTTTTTGTACTTTTCATATTTATTTCATTTTAAAAATATTTAGTTAAACACCTCTAATTCGCAAATGGCGGTAAGACAGTTCATTTGCACAACCAGAGATCGAGTTTCTCTGCTTACATCGTTGACCAAAAATAAAAGCACATCTAATTGTTGTTTTAAATTATCAACTAAATAAAAAATATTAAACCAATGAAATTGGTTAACAGAATACGGGTAATGATTTTTTTGGTTAAAGCTTATGAATCGTAGACTCAGATCTCGTCAATGGTTTCCTTCCATGCTTGCTAAGTGTTCCTTATTGGTCATATCAAGACCCATGAACAAAAAGAAGATGAAAGGCACTAAACAAGCTCACCGCACCAATTTAATAAGATTTCGCTACGCCGTGACTAGAAGAAACCTTCGGTGAGGCTTTGCACATTGATGAGGATGAAGATACAAAGTGGATCGAGTTTTAGAGAGCCCGCCTTTCCCGTACAAATTCTCGAGAGAGACTTACCTAAAACCTAACTAAAACGACTACAGTATAGCCTTATATATTGACTCTGTTTGACAACTTATCCAATAAGAAAAACCTAAATGGCCCAAGTCAGCCCGTTGTTACAATCCATTGTAATAACTGATTGGTCCAACACAATTCCACTAAACGAATAGAGAAAGAGAGTTGAGCAAATTCATCAGAGATCCAACAATTCCTCAAAGCGCAGATGAAGTCTTTGAATGTTTCCTCTGTCTCACGTAGGCTCTAAATGGCCTATCATTTAAGTTTTCTGAATCACACATTGCTTATGTCATTGTTATTATCAAGACAAAAGAACCACAATCATTTCGAGAAGCTATGAAAGATTAAAGATGGCGGAAATCTATGGGTTAGGACGTATTGGCACTTGAGCAAAATTGTACTTGGAAAGTTGTTGACTTACCAACAGGGAAACAAACATCTTGTAGTCAGTGGGTGTTTATCCCTCCGGCAATTATCCCTTGCACCCTAAATCCATAATTGTAGGGGATGAAAGCTAGTCAATCCTCCGGCTTAGCGAAAACCTCCAACACCTCCTCACAATATGTTGACATATCAACCTCCAAGGCTTGGATTGCTAGTAATTATTCCATAGCCCAAAGAACAGTTTCGATCTCTGCATGCACCGCTGACAAGCTGCGATGAACACATCAAGATGTGATTATCACTTTCGGTGTGGTCGTTCCTTCGATACTCAAATATAACATTCCGAGATCCCAATTTTCCAAATTTCCAAAATATCACCATCTTACCCAACCCTAGAAAACCTCCCCAAAAAATGATTCATGGGGATGGGCTAATCGTACAACTTTCATCCTAAAAACAATCGACCTCCAACGATCGAACAAAAGCCCAAATCTATTTGAATGAAAATTAGAGTAAGAGATACTTATCGGAAAAGCCGAATCGGTGTCGTGATCCCCTAACCTTGATTATTCCCGCCGAATACCTCCCCAAGTGCTGGATATACTATTCGGAAAGACGAACCGCCGTAGATCCGCCACCGCTTCTTCTAGGGTTTCTGGATTTATTGTGGCGGAAAACCCCTTGTAGAGAACCTCTCCTTCGCTTGAAAATACACAATCGCAACCTCCGTAAGAAGCCCTATCGAAGACGCCCTCAAAACCCCCTGAGAAAACCGCCAGAGATCGCTTACTGTGATGCTGGAAATCCCCTCGGGAGAGAGAAAAAAAGACATCATTTCCTATATTTTTAATTTAAAATATTTAAAATCAAAAATTTTAAAATCTATTTTTTCTTATACTTAAGATAATGTTATTCAAAATCTATTTTAGAGGTGAATTGTTTTTTGCAAAACAGTCATTTAAATATATAAATAATTACTAAAATATTTAAAATATTATAAATGATCATTAAATCTAAATAATTTTACTAATTAAATTTTAAAAATCATAAATAATAATTAAATTTGTGAATGATAATTAAATTTAAAGTGATATAGTAGTGGTGATTTCTAATTTCTAAATCAAATTCTACTAGGTTTTATTATTTATATATATTATACTATATTTTTATAATAATTTTTAAAAGTCAAAATATAATAAAAATTATTTAAGTATATAATTATTTCTGGAATTGCAGTGTTTAGTAATAAAATAATTATATTGTATCAATTTTAAAATATAAATTATTTTATGCCAAAAAAAATGATTTAATTGATTTATTTCTAATTTAGTTAAATATTAAATAGTAAATTTGATTTCCATCTTTAAAAAATTTAGGCCATAAGTTGTAAACTATTTATAGAGTTGTACCACTGAGAAGCATAACCTGTATATTTGGAGAGTTGTAAGCCTTTGTAAGGTTTGTATAATTAATGATTAGAATAATTGTTAACATTTAATATAAAATTACAAAATACGACATAAATATGGACAATAAAAGTACAAAACTATATATATAAACAAGAAATAAGAAAATTAAAAAAAAAAAGTTTGAGATGATCATGTCGGCAAAAAAACAATCTTAAACCAAACAAATTAGCGGTCTGGTTAATTAATTTCTCTTTCTATAGTTTGTTGATCAATGGTGAAAGCATCGATATTGACGATGAATTGCTCTTGAAGTTTCTTTTAATAGGTTTAGATATTTCGTTTTCGTTTTTAGATTTACATTTTGATTGAGTCATTATTATGTTTAAATTAGGTTAATAAAAATTTACTACAAATTCATTATGATATATATATATATATATATATATATAATTAGATTAAAGAAGATAGATTTTTCTATTAGGAATTTTTAATATTATATGTTTAGGAAAATCTCTATGTAAGAGTATAGAACTATTAAACATTATACAACCACCTATACTTTTTATCATTTTATATAATAAAACAGGAAAAAATTATTTAAATCGTATTATAAACTTTATATAAAAAATCTATAATTTAAATTGGTGCATTTTATCTTATAAAATTAAGCGTTTAAAAGCAATTTCATTATTGCAAGTGGCATTTAGCCTAGTGGCAGATGGTAAGTCCACAAGAGACATGCGCACTTGCACATCTTGGGATCGCGTCCCCCCGCTTACATTTGCAAGAACTTGGCTAATGAACCGGCCATTTGTGGTCCAATGTTGACAAAAAAAAAAAAAGCAATTTCATTATTATAACAAATTTATACCACAAAACCTAGAAAAGATAATAACAAACAACAAATTATTTCAAATTGTACATATCAACTTAGTTAAATTACGATGGCTTTTAGTATAATCTTTACTACCCTAAAGCACTGTTCTTTAATTTATACTTCACAATCATTTTCGGATCCTGATTTACAATTCTACATGCATTATAATAGTCAATAATATATCCCTAAGACACCAAATTACGAAAAACGGCAGACGTTCTATCTAATAAAAATTAAAACTAACAAAAATTTAATAAGAAAAACTTTAAATAATAAACTAAAATTATTAAAAGTATGGAAAAGTCGATTAAACATCTAACTAACAAAAAATAATAGATTAAATATTAAAAATTAATTATTAAACTTTTAGTTAACTTTCAAAATAAACTTCCAATTTTTTGTTGACCACTCGGTTTAATCTCATTGTTAACTCAATTAACAGAAATCTTTAACCTCGTCTAGGATCACTAATTTGCTCCATTTAATGAAACGGAAGCGCCAGATGATCTCTGGTGGTCTGGAATCCACATTTGATTTGCTTCGCTTTTCCTTCTAGAAATTTTGATCCATCCAAATTTGAGAGATGATATTAGGGAAGATTTGAGGATTTTTCGTCAATTAGGGTTTTTTTTTATTTGTTCCCTTCGAATTTTCTGTCTATTTTAGAGATAAATGAAACAGAGAGCTTCATTCAACAAGAGCACATAAACGATCCTAAACAGGGTTAAACTGAGTGGTCAACGAAAAATTAGAGGTTTATTTTGAAAGTCAATTAAAAGTTTGATGAATAATTTGGTGTCAAGTGAGTAGAGAGTTTAATATACCAATTTTTAAAATTCGAGGTTTAATTGACTTTTCCCAATAAATATAGGGTACAAATTAAGTTTTTGATTCGGTTCTCGTACGAGTTTGAATTTTTTTTATGGTACATAAATTTAGTACATAGTTCTGGAATTTTATCATTTTTTGTTATTCTAATTTGATATTATGATTTTTATTTAATACTTATTCAAATTTTTTTTGGATATGGTTTGATATAAATCGAAGTTGAGTTATATATATATATATATATTTAAAATTAAAAAAATTAGCAGATAAGCTGTAAAAACATATTTACAATCTAACAACATAATTAAACATATTTTAATAAAATAATAATAACAATCAAATTCCATGTTATTACGCGGGCATAATCCTGATACTTTGTTAAAGTAAACTTGATTGGTAGATTTGGAGCATTAGACTCCCTATTATGCTCTACCAATTAAACTCTTAGGTTATAGATCAAATTTTATCAATCTTATGGTTACTTGGTTTTTAAAAAAGTATAAGTTACTTTCTAAAACTATGAAAAAGTAACTCAAAAGTGTGATTCTTCATATTTCTTTTTTTAACGCGAAAACTGTCAATTAAACATTACTTTTACCAAAAACCGTTGATTAAACATTGGACTCCGAATCTGGTTGATTAAACGATCAATTTTTTGTTGACTTTTTTTTAAAAAATCAAATTTTGCGTTGAGTCAGCTGATTGAACATTTCATTAATTTTATATTGAAAATTCTTCTAAATTCGAAAGTCAAAATCGATTTTGGAAGTTCGAATCTGTTCTTATATTCTTTGTAAATAATCCTTAAGTTTGATTTTCTATTTTCTTTCAAGATTAAGTTTAAATTAATTAGTTTGAATTTTGATATTTGGCTTTTGAATTTAGAGAAATTTTTGTTTAAAATTGATGAATCATTCAATTGGCTGAGTTAACAAAAATTTTGATGTTTTATAAAATTAAAAAAATGATAGTTTAATTAACCAAATCCATAGTCTAATGTTTAATCAATTATTTTTAGTAAAAACAATGTTTAATTGACAGTTTTTTTTTCTTTTTTGCTACTTATTTTTTCTTTATTTAATTTGTTGTTCAGATAAGATAAGATTTTATTTTTGAAATACAAACAGCAAAACATTTTTATAGCCTCCATATTTTCAGGCAAAACCATTTCTATTATGAAACATAAGAGTAATAATTTAAAACTAGAATCTGTTTCCCATTTAAATAAAAGATAGTGGCCGATGATAGGTGGTCCAGTGGTGTAGTCACTTTACAAATTCGCATGACACCATGGATCGAAATCTCTATCTATATTTGTAGGAGTTAGATTTAAAAGCAATTAATAAAAGATAGTGAAATGGAAACCTGGAGAGTCGTCACATCACACATGGTCTCAGGATCGGAGTTAAACAAAAGAAAAAACAAAAAAAACAAAAAAAACAAAAAAAACATAAAAAAACATAAAAATATTCTTCAAAAGATGCTTGTAAAAACAAAAGTCAAAGGAACAAAAGTCACAGACTTTAGAGGCCAGGAACACCATCTGCGTAATTTTTCTTCACCTCGTTCTGTTTTAAGAATCCAAGGAAAGAGACATGGAGAATCTGGTGGGACTTCTTAGAATCCGAGTGAAGAGAGGGATTAATCTAGTTAGTCGAGATTCTCGCAGCAGTGATCCTTTCGTCGTCATAAGCATGGGTTCTCAGGTTCTCTTTTCTCTATTCTTCGTTTTCTCTGATCATCTTAATATGGATCATTGCATCTTGTTTATGTTCTGTGTTTTCTGGGTTATAAATATTGTGTTTTCATCATCTGAGATATAGATTGGTTAGTCTACTATACTCCGTATATATCCAAAGACCAATAAAATTCAAACCTTTCAGAAGATTTGGAAACTAATGTTATTGTGAATCATGGAACTTGTAATGGTGTGATCTGATTTTAAGAGACCTCTGATGATATCAATCACATTTCTCTCAGAAACTGAAGACTCGTGCTGTTGAAAATACCTGCAATCCAGAGTGGAACGATGAATTGACGCTTGCAATCAACGATTCTAATCAACTTGTGAAACTCGTGAGTTACTTCTTGATTTTTCTGAGATATGATTCGTTACATGTGAAATTGTTGTTTACAACATTCAAGGGTTATCTTTAATGTCTTTACTGAAAGAAATTGCCAACGTATCTTAATAGAAGGGATTCTTTGCTTTTGTTTATCTAAGGTTTGGTGAACTGAATCTGTTTCTGATTGTTGTCTTTGATGTTTCATTGTAGGAAGTGTATGATAAAGATACGTTCACTTCACATGATCCGATGGGAGATGCGGAAATAGACATCAAACCGTTTTCTGAGGTCCAAAAAATGGATTGTCAAGAACTCTCTGATGGAACTGAGATCCATAGAGTGAAGCGGAGTCTAGAAAACTGCTTGTCTGAAGAGAGTAAAATCATTTTTAGTAATGGAAAGATAGTCCAAGACATGATACTCAGGCTGAGAAATGTAGAAAGCGGGGAGGTTGAGATTCAAGTCGAGTGGATCAATGTTCCAAGTTCAAGCAATCATTGAAGGGACATAAGAAGATGAATAATAAGGCAGCGACGTTGTTAATGTACAGAGTTTGTTTTTGCCCTGACTAGACATTTTCGTTAAACTCATCTGCCCTTCTTACTTCTGCCTAACATGTATTTTGATCAAGAAGCTCTTGAACTATTCATCACATTTTCCTTCGATTGTTTTATAAAATACTTCTTCGGATCCACTATTTTGATTCACACCGGCAACCAATCTCTGCTCTTTTCTTGTAGAATTGATATAGATTTGGAAATAAGACGTTGGGGTTGAACTATGAACGTAGTTCTGGAAGATTATGTACCAATTTTTCTCCACTCTTCAAGCTTTGATCCCCTATAAGGGAAAATGTCTTGAGTCTCTCTGCTTCCTCCATTGTTTCTACTGATGCTTTACTTATGTGTCCCACTCAAATCAAGAATTCGAGCTGTCTCTATTAGCTGTTCAATCTGTTATACAATATGCGTGTAATATATATATATATATATATATATATATATATATTACAAGTGGAATATTCGACTAAGAAAAAAAGATTATATAAGTGGAAATACATATCTGAATTCATAATGTTGAACAGAATTGATTTTATTTAAGATTTATAAATAATAAAACTAATAAAGAGGATTTTAAATAAGATTCTAAATGATATAACTAATAATACATAATTTTAAATAATATTTAAAAATTAATACTTAAATAAAATGTGATTGTGCAAAGATTTCTTAAATCATTAAAATATCATTTGAATAAACCCCTTAATATTATACACTTTCACTTGTGTTAATTTTTATGAGAGTAAATTCAATATAAACTATGGAGACTTCCATAGGATGAACGTAACCACTTAACCCATAAAAGATGGACTGAATTTCAAAAGTAAAGAAACACCAATTTGTGGTTAAATTTACACATATATGTCTTAGTAAATCACAAACTATTATGGAATAGCTCGGTCTTAGCAAGTACTGAAGGGATCTAGGTTGGATAAAGTCTGAGTAAAACATCACAACACTTGAAGTTTGTGTGCTAAGGAGATTTCGGATCTAAGAATCATTCATTTAGATTTGCATAAACATAAATAAAGTATTAGATGAGTTTGGTGGAGATCTAGAATTTTGGTAGAGGTGTGTCATTAGGCAGCCTCTGCACGAGTCAACTGATATGTATGCATTTTACCACGTTTTAGGAGCATTATTCAGCATGTTTTGCATACATATCCATAGCGTTAGCATCATTTTAGAATCATTTTAGGTTCATATTGCATACTTTGCATTTGCATAGGAGACATATGCATATGGAGTGATTCTCAGGTACTTTGGAGCGTTTTGGATCGACTTAAAGTTGAATGGGACACAAGGACCAACAAAGACTCAGCTAGAAAGGAAATCATGAGCAAAGAATGCAGCTAAGGACGGGAATTTCACAACTCGAACCTTTCACTCGACCAAACTAGTCAAGTTCACTACCCACAAACAAGTTGAATCGGAGGACCCGAGCGCATAAACTCGAGTTCAAAGATTTTGGACCACCAGAAGACAACTCGACATGAAGACTCGATTGACTTGCCTTGAGTTGAAGGATATCCTGAAGAGACGTCGGACATGACAACACAACTCGACATGCACTGGACTTTTTCTTGAGTTACCCATATGCTTTTATTTTGTTGACTTTTAAATTTTGCGCTTGACTTTTTTAGGGTTTTTGTAAAAAGGCTATAAATACCCCTTTAGCCCCCAAAATATGTATCACGTCACATTTTCAAATTCAACAAACTTTTGAAGGCCTTTTCTCTCTTGTCATTTGAATTGGAAGCTTGGTTTGGTAATGATCATTTGAGTTTCATTTTCCTTGATTAATCTTGTTTGTTTTGCTTTTCTTTCTTCTTTTTAATAATACTTTCATCTTTATTTTCTGGTTTTAAGCATTTCATAATGATAAGTGATTAGATCAATTATGATTCTTGAAGAAATATGTTTGATTAGTGTAAATTTAGGGGTTTCAAAGCTTGTTTAGGGTCATTCATGCATATATCGCTTTAGATTAGGTATTCTTAATGCTTATTTCAACTTAACTACTTGAACCTTGTTGCATTCATACACTTATCAAGTGTTTTGAAAGTCCTTAACTGAGCCTAGATATATGATTTGCTTCTTTAGCTCAAGATATTACTAGCTTAGGTTGCTTATTGGCTAGAATCGATTGACTTTATTATAAGATCGTTAATGAGAGGTTGGTCAGATCGGTTTCTTGTTTATTTCAATGATCATGAGAGTGACTTTTTTATAACTTGAATCTATTTCCTAATGGAAAGCTAAATAGGTTGTTAAGCAAGCTATTGGAACCCTTAGTGAAGCATTAGTCATTGATCCCACTCCTTAAAGTCTCCTCTACTTAATTGCTTATTATCTTTGTTTCTTGCTATATTTTCTTTTAATCGATTGTTCTGTTTACTTTATTTCTCTATGTTTTTATGCTGTGTTTTGTTTTGATTTTGTATTAGAAAATCTTTGATATATTGACTTGACTTGGAAGTAGTTTATCTCATCCTAATTGTTTGTATCTCACTCGTTGGATTCGATTACCTTGTATGTTATAAGGATTTAATAGCATACTGTGTAAAAACCTGTTATCACCAACTAACCTAGAATCTTTATTGAAACTACCTGCTTAAACATAAAGTAAAGAGATAACTATTGGAAACACTTCTTTGATTTCAAATGGATAACATTACATACAAAGGGAAATACAAACTCCATTTATAGAGGATTACAAAGGTTTGAATCAGCTTCAAGAAACTCTATATTTAGTCTTTGTGGCCGTTGGAGAGGATAGAGAATTGGAGTAACCAAAGTTTGAAAGTGACATGTCTTCCATCATGAACTTAGCATAAAGAAGATTTACATGTCTTCTTAAGCTTCCAAGCTTCCTACGGTCATATTGATCCTAGTTAGGCTTCATTTTGGGCATAAGGTATTGGCTAACATACCAATTCGCTAGAATCAACATGTGGAAGATTTCCAAAATCGTTTCTTTTAACCTCGGACATTGACATGTACCGCGATACACAGTTTCTTAACACGCGGTACATGGTTCCTCTCGACATACGGTACATGACTCCATGTCCCGTGGTACATGTATCTCATCCGCTGGTACATGATGACTTATCTGTTGATTTTCTCGCTTATCGTTAACCACATGTTGCGGTACATGAAAACCTTCCTATGGTACATGCCTTTTAACCTAATGGCCTATCCGCGGTACATGACTTTCGTCCGTTGACTTTCCTGGTCGAAATGTTGACTTTTCTATACATGACCCATCCCACCTTTAGCCTTGATCACTTCGGTCTCGACTCTTCTTCTTGACCTTAAAGGTGTTTGGCCTCTTGCTCTTGTATCTTTGATATAGACTAATAACTTGTGTGATATCTAAAATGGTAAGTTACATACATACATATATAGTAAGGACAAGCCGGCTAAAACCAAGACTAAGACGGTAAAGAAAGCAATAAAATATTAAAATGAATAATTAGAAATATATATTATAACATTCTCTTTAATTATTCATCACTAAAAGAAATTTCGCATTATTAATCTTTGTCTAAGTTCCAATTCAGATACAATAATGATCATCACAAATTCAGATAAAGATTTCTTAATAAATACACAAAGGAATATCACACTCTTGATATATCCTTTACTCAACAAATATTCACTTTATTGGTTATGTCACATGTGTTCGAATTGTTTTACTTCATAAAGTAATCATTTTAATATGACCCCACATACTTTTAGATTTTATTATAATATTACATGCATTTTCAATTTTTAGGATGTTCATGTATATATCAGATCCATATAGATATATCGTCACAACATCCATTAGATATATTTCTAGATTTTTAGATGCAACTAAGCTCACTAAAAATCTATCGGAATAGGTACGGAAGTCGGAAATCAGGTTGCGATATGGAGGAGGTTACTGATAGGTCTCGATCCGTAATCACCGAGTGAATTGATATGAAATGAAAACGAAAAGAGGGAATTGAATGAGGTAGCGACACGTGAGCCCGGTTCGACGGTGGCTAAGGGTTTCTAAGCTAGTCACACGCAAAAAGAGAAAATATAAACTTGTCTTTCATTAAAATGAGGTTAACCCCTTTACAAAGACATAAAAGATCCTTTTATAGTCGCGCTTAAAAACCCTAGACATTTGGGTCAACACAAAAGATGCGGGTCAACAAAGTGATATTTCCGTACAAAAGATAAGAAATACTTAACGGCTATTATGTAAGAGGGATAGAAATGGCCACGACATACGGAGATGCGTGGCCATGCGCTAAGTGCCTTGGCCTCGTTCAAACTTCCCTTGGAAACCACTTGGGACAAAACCAAGGTGAGGAAAAAGAGTATCAGACTTCCTTAACGGCTTAAGGTCTTCACCTAGTGATGGTGAAGACCGTTCGGATAACCTCTATTGGGTCGCGTCCGTCTTGGTGGCATGACCGCGGGTCATACAACGCTAGGAACTTGGCTGCGTAATTGTTGCATAGGGTCTGGACTTTTCGGGCAGCTGTCTTGGATCTAGTGGTAATCTCTGGGTCAATCATCGATACTTGACTATTGTTTTGTGTCCCGCGAGTTAGACGCTCGTCTGTTATGTCATCCATATGCGTTCCGACAGGTTGGGACTCATCAATAACCATTGAATATCTTTTCATAATAAATTTCATGTAGTTAAGAATATTAGTGGGCGAGAAATCGCGGTTTATATCTTGTTAATTTATTATGATTAGTTTTTCTAACAAAAATCATTTATACATAAGGGTATTGTAACAATATGTCGAAAGTTTTTCTTTATCGAGGGAGTTTAATTTACTTTTTATGGTTATTTTGTATTTCATGTATTTGGTTCTTCTAAACTATACAATTAAAATTTTTATTTTTCGGATTTCTAGTCTTCTCCTTTTAATTTAAATTTTAAGTTCATTTGCTATTTTTTCATTAGTTATTTTTTTCTCAAACACTAATTCTAATTGAAACATTTGCAGCGGATATATATATATATATATATATATATATATATATATATAATGTTTTAACCATTTAAAACCTCAGAATTCTCATTCCAACTCTTGTTTCTGAAACTAAAGCTTAGCAAAATTGGATTTGCTCATTATATATATATATATATATATATGTAAATTCAGTTATACATGTAAATAAATTTGATTAACAATGTTAATATTATATTAGTGAAATGCTTTTTCAAGTTTCTCTTACACGTATTTGCGGTATATCTCAATCCCAAAAGAAAACTTTAGACACACGTTACACAAACCAAACATTATATCTATGACACACTTGCATATTAGGTCTCTTTATATCTAAAGAGAGTACACTAATAAGATATATATATATATATATATATATAATATATATATATATATATATATATATATATATATACAAAACACCCACACACATAGAAAGATAAACATATCACACACATAGATAAATTAATAGAAAACACACTTTGACAAAGATAGTGTTTGAATATTATTATCCTATATTGGAAATTGTGACCATTCTAATCTACTTAATATAATATAAGGTTCTTTCCACTCATTGTCAATCGATTTTGAGTTGGAAGCCTATAATTTAACATGGTATTAGAGCTTAAAATTCTGGCTCATTAGACACACTACTAAAAGTCTGATGTGGGTATGACCCAACATGCATGTATCATGATGATGCATATATTGTGGTCTATCAAGATGTTCGGGTATACCATCTATCATTTCAAAGGGGCGTGTTAGAATGAAATTGTTCCACATCGGAAAGCCCGTAATTTAACACATATATAGTTAAATATCCAAAGAATCCCTTAAACTTTGGACAAACAGCGCAAGAAGATTATGTGGATGACCCACCTTCCCATCAATCCTCTCACATTTGAAGTGACACTTAACCACACTTACATGCCCTCTCACTACAAGAAAGCAAAGCTGATTCTGACAAAGATTGCTGTCAGTAACCTTCGGAAAACGGTATTTCCGACTCTAATTGACGGTTTTGAGGTGGTCGGTTTAAGATGGTCGAAAACCATGAACCCGTTAGTAGTGGTCGGTTATTATCGACAACAGACAGTTGTCGGAAAATGATTGTCGGAGAATGTCGGAAAGTTGCTGTCAGGAGATGTCGGGAAATATTGTCGGTTGTTGTCAGAATTTAGCTGTCAGTTCTTGTCGGAATTTTTTTGTCGGAGGAGGTCGGAAACACACTGTCGGAGGACGTAGGAATTTTCCAACCACTTCCTACAACCACGTTACTAGTAAATAAAAAAATAAATAACATTTATTAATTAGAAATAATTAATATATATTATATTTAAAAAATAAAAATAAGATTAAAAATTATATTATATTAAAAATAAAATAGTTAAAAGAGTTTAGAAATTAGAAATGTTAACTACAATATAAGAAGCTAATTACGCGATGATGTAAAATTCATAAAATCTTCGCGGAATTTTGCGAATTCCTGCACCTGACGCTCCATCTCCCGCAATTTGGCGTTGTTCTCTTCTGCCTTACGCTCCATCTCCTCTTGTTTCAACCGCATCTGATTGAATTGCTCATGTTCTGACGGTGTCAAAGAACTGTGTGTGAGACGATCCGGGACACCATCAGATGTAACTAGATTGCCAAGGCCGAAGACACGGCCTTTGGTACGCGGAGTGACTGCAGGAAAAGAGAAAATTAAAAGTAAAAGTGATTAAAATAATTAAAAAAATTATTATACCTCAATGACGAGCTGATCGATTTCCTCTCGCGTAAGCTGGGTAGAACTACCCTCGCCCTCTTGAATGCGCTGCGAAAGGATTTCGGTGGTCTTCCGCCTCACCGTCTCGAGAACCTTTTTGTCCTCTACCCGCTTCGTCTGCTTGTTCGTATGTGTGTCCTCCATTAGGAGGAATAAATCAGGCTCTTCACCAAGCTGAGATGCCTACAGAAACATATTTCAAAGTTGTAGTTAATTTAAAAATATTTCTTGTAATTTATTTAAGTAACTTACCAGGACACATGAACACTCCTCGAAAGTCTGAGCCCCGTTGTTATGGGTCGCAACTCCTAATCCGCCGCGGTTGCTGTTCCGGTTGAGGGAGTTTCTTGTTGAGACCTTTTTGGTGTCCTCGTGCTCCCAATATGCCGTGAACTGTTGGAAAAGTTCCGGGCTACAACGGGGATGTTGTTTCTTTCCCACCTTCCAAGCTTGTTTCCATTCATGTATGTTGTTTTTGTAAGAAGCGCAACACTGTTTATCGAACTCAGCTCTCACCCGAGGAGTCAACTCAACGTCCCAATTAAAATCTTGCTGAAAATAAAAAAAAGAAATACATAATTAAAACATATTTAATTCCAATATGTAAAATAAATATGTAGAATAAACATACGTAATTGAACACTTAATTTAGAATAAAATTACAGTGAAAGATTTGAACCAACTCTCTTGCAATTACCGGGGCAACTGATGCTGAATCATTTTAAGAATAGCTTTCTTAATACCTTTTTCATACCGAAACCTAGAAAATATTTAGTACACATTAGGAGTCTAAATATATTAATTTAATATAATATATAAAATAAATAAATATATATAAATAAACAGAAAAAAACACACCAAGAACCCTTCTGCAGTGAGAAGTTGTTCAATGGTAAGGTGAGCCACAGAACCCTGTGGTTGAGATTCTTGTGGAGATGGTTGATCAGGACTCGGACTCTGTGTCTGGTCCGAGTCAACGACACCGTGTAAGTGTCTTTGAAAGTCATTGTAGGTACACCTGTCAAAGAAAAAATTCCTAAGAAAACTATATATACTTTGACATATATATATATAATTTTTGTTTTCTCGATATATAATTAATATAGAACTTTATCTACTGTACTTTTTTCGTACTAAAGGTTGCTTAGATATGTAAAAAATTTATTCATAAGCGTCAAAAACTTATATGTATATTACCTATATTACCTATATTACATGTAATAGATTTATATATTTTATGTAATTAAATATTTCATTTAATTTGTAATGAATCATAAATTGGAAATGTACCTAATTGTACTAAATTTTACCAAGTTACGTTATAAATGAACATGATTTTATAAAATTTAATCAATTTAATTTATTTTACTAAAGTTTAATATATTTTGTCAAAAATATAAAATATATAATTTATCAACCATTAGTTCAAATATAGGTGAAAATTGAATTTTTCAAAGCTATTGCTCACAAAATGAGTAAATATGTCAAATTTATAAAATTTAAAATTTATCAACCATTAGTTCAAATATAGGTGAAAATTGAATTTTGTAAAGGGTATACCTCACAAAAATGAGTAAATATGTCAAAAATATAAAATATATAATTTATCAACTATTAGTTCAAATATAGGTGAAAAATGAATTTTGTAAAGGCTATAGCTCACAAAAATGAGTGAATATGTCAAAAATATAATATATATAATTTATCAACCATTAGTTCAAATATAGGTGAAAAATGAATTTTGTAAAGGCTATAGCTCACAAAAAAGAGTGAATATGTCAAAACAATAAAATATATAATTTATTAACTATTAGTCCAAATATAGGTGAAAAATGAATTTTCCAAAGGTTATAGCTCACACAAATGAGTAAATATGTTAAAAATATAAAATATTAAATTTATCAACCATTAGTTCAAATATAGGTGAAAAATGAATTTTCCAAAAGCTATAACTTATAAAAATGAGTATATATGTCAAAAATATAAAATATATAATTTATCAACCATTAGTTCAAATATAGGTGAAAAATGAATTTTGTAAAGGCTATAGCTCACAAAAATGAGTAAATATGTCAAATTTATAAAAACCATTAATTCAAATATAGGTGAGAAATGAATTTTTTAAAGGCTATAGCTCACAAAAACGAGTATATATGTCAAAAAAATAAAATGTATAATTTATCAACCATTAGTTCAAATATAGGTGAAAAATGAATTTTTTAAAGGCTATAGCTCACAAAAATTAGTATATATGTCAAAAATATAAAATATATAATTTATCAACCATTAGTTCAAATATAGGTGAAAAATGAATTTTATAAAGGCTATAGCTCTTAAAAATGAGTATATATGTCAAAAATATAAAATATATAATTTATCAACCATTAGTTCAAATATAGGTGAAAATTGAATTTTCCAAAGGCTATTGCTCACAAAATGAGTAAATATGTCAAATTTATAAAATTTAAAATTTATCAACCATTAGTTCAAATATATGTGAAAATTGAATTTTGTAAAGGGTATAGCTCACAAAAATGAGTAAATATGTCAAAAATATAAAATATATAATTTATCAACCATTAGTTCAAATAGAGGTGAAAATTGAAGTTTCCAAAGGCTATTGCTCACAAAATGAGTAAATATGTGAAAAATATAATATATATAATTTATCAACCATTAGTTCAAATATAGGTGAAAAATGAATTTTGTAAAATCTATATAGCTCACAAAAATGAGTATATATGTCAAAAATATAAAATATGTAATTTTTCAACCATTAGTTCAAATATAGGTGAAAAATGAATTTTGTAAAGGCAATAGCTCACAAAAATGAGTGAATATGTCATAAATATAATATATATATAATTTATCAACCATTAGTTCAAATATAGGTGAAAATAAATTTTGTAAAGGCTATAGCTCACAAAAATGAGTATATATGTGAAAAATATAAAATATGTAATTCATCAACCATTAGTTCAAATATACGTGAAAAACTAATTTTCCAAAGGCTATAACTGACAAAAATGAGTAAATGTGTCATATTTATAAAATTTATAATTTATCAACCATTAGTTCAAATATAGGTGAGAAATGAATTTTTTAAAGGCTATAGCTCACAAAAATTAGTATATATGTCAAAATATAAAATATATAATTTATCAACCATTAGTTCAAATATAGGTGAAAAATGAATTTTATAAAGGCAATAGCTCTTAAAAATGAGTATATATTTCAAAAATATAAAATATATAATATACCAATCATTAGTTTAAATATAGGTGAAAAATTAATTTTTCAAAGGCTATACCTCACAAAAATGAGTAAATATGTCAAATTTATAAAATTTATAATTTATCAACCATTAGTTCAAATGTGGGTGAAAAATGAATTTTGTAAAGGCTATAGCTCACAAAATGAGTATATATGTCAAAAATATAAAAGATATAATTTATCAACCATTAGTTCAAATATAGGTGAAAATTGACTTTTCCAAAGGCTATTGCTCACAAAATGAGTAAATATGTCAAATTTATAAAATTTAAAATTTATCAACCATTAGTTCAAATATAGGTGAAAATTGAATTTTATAAATGGTATAGCTCACATAAATGAGTAAATATGTCAAAAATATAAAATATATAATTTATCAACCATTTGTTCAAATATCTCTCTCTTT
>JAKUCM010001317.1:0-13771 GCA_023374145.1 Lepidium sativum | reverse complement strand
TTTTGGTACAGAGCTTAAAGCTTTTATTTTTTCCTTTTCAATAGGCAATATAATATTTTTTAATGTACAACCCAATATATTGGTTTGGTTATCTTGGAAATATTGTTTAAGCACTTTAGAGGAAATTACATTGGTGATTTTGAACATTTGGTGTTTTATTTTGTAGACCTTTTTGTAAAAGATGGATCGTTTCTACTGTTTGTTGGCTCTTTAGAGGAATTTATTGTTGTTTTAGATTTAGTCTTGATGGGCCACTAATCTTCTCTTGGGATATATTCTTCAATCCCGGATCTTTAGGATTTTAAGCTACGGATTACTCTCTGGAGATCACATTTCCATATACCACTTTTGTCTCTCAGTTTATATTGTTGTTTCTTAGTTTCCAAATCATCATTCAATACAGCGCAGTATAAAGGCTTAGTTAGATTGAAAGTATTGTCCAAGCAACTGAGTATAATACATTGGTGTTTTCGTGTTTTTATTTTCTAGATTTTTATATCCGAGTCATTTATTCAAACGCCGTTTCCGCATGAACAAACCATTATTTATGCGTATTGTCGATGGCCTCTCGGAAAATGTTCGCTTCTTTCAACAAAGAAGAGATGCGGTCGGAAGGTTCGGCCTATCAGCACTACAAAAGTGTACAGCAGCTATTCGTATGCTTGGTTATGGTTTCCCCGGTTGACGCGGTTGACGAATATCTCTGACTCGGTGAAACCACAGCACTTAGGTGTTTAGAAAATTTCACGTAAGGAGTAATACAGTTATTTGAAGATAAGTATCAACGAAAACCCACACAAGAGGACCTTCAAAGACTACTCGATATCGGAGAGATACGTGGGTTTCCCGGGATGATAGGGAGCATTGATTGTATGCATTGGGAGTGGAAAAATTGTCCAACCGCTTGGAAATGACAGTACACCCATGGATCAAGAAAGCCAACAATTGTCTTAGAGGCTGTAGCATCACAAGATCTTTGGACATGGCACGCTTTTTTTGGTCCTCCAGGAACCTTAAACGATATTAACGTCCTTGATCGGTCACCTGTTTTCGATGACATCATACACGGTCGAGCTCCAAGGGTACAATACATGGTCAACGGACACACGTATGATTTAGCGTACTACCTTACCGACGGTATATATCCAAAATGGCATACATTTATCCAATCTATCTCACTCCCTCAAGGTCCTAAAGCAGAGTTGTTTGCTAAAGTTCAAGAAGCAACCCGAAAAGATGTGGAGCGTGCTTTTGGAGTATTGCAAGCTCGATTTACGATTGTGAAAAACCCGGCTCTTATATGGGACAAGGAAAAAATCGGGAAGATTATGAGAACATGTATCATACTGCACAATATGATAGTGGAAAATGAACGAGATGGATACACTCAATATGATCTGAATTTGAAGAAGGAGATGTATCCAGAAGTTCTCAGGTGGATATGTCATATTCAACCGACATGCCTACGAATCTCGGTAATATGTTTCAAATTCGGAGTCATGTTCGTGATCGGTGGATTCATGACCAATTGAAAAATGACTTAATTGAAAATATTTGGGAAAAATTTGGAGATCAAGATTAATTATAAATTGTTGTATGTTCATGTTTAATCATTCAATAAATAATAATTTCAATTTCATTAATTCATTGTTTATTAATTTTTTTATTCTAAGAACCACTCTTAGAAGACATACGGGAAAATGGAAAGAGGTTTTAGTGCGTCAGTACTTTGATCCTCGAGATGTACGATTAATTCTTGGTATTCCCGTGTCAGTACAGGATCGCCAAGATTCTTGGGGTTGGCACTTTACAACAACATGTAGATATACGGTTAAGTCAGGATACTGGGTTGCGGAACAGATGTCAAATCCTGAACAGGCTAAGGCTGGACCGACTTTTGAGGTCTTATATAGGCAAATCTGGAAATTAGACTGTCCAAATAAAATTAAGCATTTCATCTGGCAGGCTTTGTCTGGATGTGTTGCAGTAAGTGATAATATGGTACACAGAGGGATAAATTGTGATATGAGATGCTCACGATGTGATGCAGAGCAGGAGTCTATCAATCATGTACTGTTTTTATGCCACCAGCTGTTCAGGTGTGGGCACTGTCGAGTATCCCTTCGGCACCAGATGTTTTTTTGGGTGCGTCAATTTGGTATAATTTAGACTACCTCTTACGGCTGAGGGAGGAAGGGGAATGGAAGGAGTTTCCATGGATTATATGGCATATTTGGAAAGCAAGAAACGATTTCTGTTTCGCTAGCAAAGATTTAAATCCTCAAGTGGTCTTGAGCAACGCAGTTGAGAATCAGAAAGAATGGTTTTCGGCGTTTGCAGAAGTGTCGAGTGACGAGGGGCCCAGATATATTGGTATTTCTGGATCTTCTGTCACAAAACCCCAATTAGCTTTTCCTACCACAACTAATATGCAATTCACAGGGTATAGATGCTTTGTGGATGCGTCCTAGAAGGATACTGACCATTTCACCAGACTAGGTTGGTATTGCTTTGTAGATTCAGTGGAGAGTGAGCAAAAGGGGGCTAAGGGTATACCAAGGAGTCTTTCAGCCACACACGCGGAGGTGGAAGCGGTGCTTTGGGCGATGGAATCACTGGTGGCTCTTAACATCTTCGCGGTAGAAGTTTCGACAGACTGCGAGACGGTGGTGCGGATTCTAGAGCAACCAGATGAGTGGCCAGCTTTCAGACCTTATCAAGAAGTTTTTGAGCGGTTATCTTCTCACTTTTTGGTTTTCTCTCTGTCGGTTATTCCGAGACTACTTAATCATAGAGCGGACTCTCTAGCCAGGAGGGCAAGAAATCCACCTTATAATCGGTGATGCTGTTTTCCGCTTCGTGGCTGTTTTCTTTTATTATGCCGTTGTTAAAAAAAAAAAAAAAAAAAAAGAACCACTCTTAGAAGTCTCACCATTACATTAACAAATTAACCAACAAATGCTTAACTATTTAAGAAAAAATAAAAATTAATAAACAAATGGTAAGAACTCCATTTAGAGTCTTACCATTGTAGATGTTCTAAAAATTTGAGAAAGATGAATTGGATAGTTTAATAGGTCTCAAAACCTTGCTTTTACTAATATATAGATATACTAAAGAGTTAAAAGTCTTCTCTTTTACATATAGAAGTACGAAACGAGTATTTTTGTTTCTTTAATCGTCATTGCATATTAAAATACACCAATTCCAAACTCAACAAACATATTATATTAGCCACCGTATATTTATAAAGCACTATGACAGAAACATATTACATTAACCACACTGTTGCTAAAACATCATTTTCATATAAAATAACGATTTCGTTCTTTGATTTATTTTTTTCCTATTATGTGCTCTAGTGTAAAACTAGTTCTTATGGATAAGCTGTTAGAACAAGGATTCGACCAATAGAAGAATGAAGAAAGATAACAGCAACAGAAAACACAATTGTAGACTACTGAACTTGAGCAAATAAGACCGTCTACTTTTGTGCAAGTGTCAAGACAAAATAGCTCTTAGAGTTTACTCTACTCTACCAAGATTTGCACTCAACCTTTAGGAGATGAAACTCTCAGAGAATTATAGATATAAAGAAGAATGAAAACAGAGCCTTCAATGCCATCACTTCTTGTGATGTCTTCCTTTTATAGGACTAAGACAATCGATCAACTAGAAGGACTTCAACGGTGAATGCATTCTCTCTTTATTTCTCTTGTAACATAGACAAATTGAAAGAGAGAAGTAATGAGATGATGCTTTTCTGGGATTTGGAAGTAAAATAGAGCTGAGTTTTAGGGATTTAGAACCAAAAGATTAGCTGATGATAAGAAGAATTACGACAGCTACGTTTGACGTAACGTCCAATTGAACAAGGGTTCGAGATCAAACCAAGCCCAATTTCTTTAAAGCCCAACTCAAGAGAAATAAACCCACAAAACCTTCTTTGTAAGGGTTTAGAACCCTGGATCGCTACTGGTGGAACAGATAATGCCCAACCACTACGTTTGCACACAAAAAGGCCTTACCAATATCTTTACACCCCTAAAGGTAAAGAGATGTTTGGTAAATGATCTGATAGATGGAAGATTGAAGCTCTCTGTGAGGAAGGAGTGTGATACACACGGAGAAATCGTGAGGATATTTGGTTGTGAAGTAGGAGAGGGGTGTGAAACGGCATGACATGAGATGATCCCTTCATGGTATGCTGTATATAAAGAAGCATAGTCTCCTTATTGCATCATTTCATCACTATCACAGTTTACATAAGGATGATGACGATGAAAGCAATGGCATTGCTCATGGTCATAACTGTTCTTACCATTGTCACGGCACAGCAAGAGGATCCACTGCAACCACCTCCACCACCAATGTTGCCAGTGGAGGAAGTGGGAGGATGCAGCAGAACATTCTTCTCTGCGCTGGTGCAGCTGATACCATGTAGAGCAGCAGTAGCTCCATTCAGCCCAATCCCACCAACCGAGTCGTGTTGCTCTGCTGTTGTCTCACTTGGTCGTCCTTGTCTTTGCCTCCTTGCCAATGGACCTCCACTCTCTGGCATTGACCGCTCCATGGCTCTTCAGCTTCCTCAGAGATGCTCTGCTAATTTCCCTCCTTGCGATATCATAAACTAGCAAGGGCATATCGTCTTTCTTTCTTTTCATTTACCTTTCAATCTAATAAACTCTGTTTGGTGTTGTTATGTCCCACACTTCCAAAACATTAATAAAATTATGATAATCAAATCGAAGTCTTATTCGTTTCCAGTAACGATCCATTGTATCCCAACTAATATTTTTGTCGAAGAGCTCTAATTGCACTCTGGGTTTTTCTTACGAGGAGAAGAACGCAAATCCAATCCATATCAACATTTCAATATATCAGCAATCTAAAACTTCAACATTATGTTTAATACAAAAGCAAATCCCAGCCGAGGCTGGGGTGATAGAAAGCTCATGATTGTGAGCATCGATTAATCCTTAGTAATATGCCTTCCTGGGATTTCCCTGTAACAGAGAAATTGAAGCAAAAGGTTGGCAAAAGAAGTGCAAATATAAAATGAGTGCAGCTAAAGATAGTGAAAGTACCAGTGGATTGGGTCTGTGTTTGTAACCCAACATCATTCGCTTCTTGTACTGTTCGTATATATCATCCTCAGGCTTAACCTCTCCAGGAGCAGAAGCTCCAACTCCCAAGTTGTTTGTCTTTATATCGCCTGCCATTATAGGGTCTGCCATACCCTTTCTGGAGCTTCCTATACCTTCACCTGTAATACACTCCTCCAATTTTCTAAGCTCCTTGTCTCCAAAAGGCACAAGATACAGAAAGTAACAAGGTCACAAGTTTACAGATAGAGTGAGGCAAGTAAGCACCTTCTTTCCAACCCATTTTTGACAACAGTTTATGTCCAACATTATCTGCTTGGATCTTAGCCTTCTCAGCAGCCTCCTTTGTGGCCTTTTGTGCAGCTGCATCATTGCACTTTGCAAGGAACTTATCTAGCTCTTCAACTGGGATATAATCACCCATGTGATGACCTCTCTTCCCAGAGTCCGTGGAGGGAGTTGCTGAAATCAAACGTTGCACAGTAACATCACAGCTGCCTAAAACCAGATATATCAATAGGATTCATCTTACCAGATGGGCCTTGAAGTGAAGCTGGCGGGGGCATTTCATCTTTTGACTGCGTAGGACGCCTCATCTTCTCTTCTTGGGCTGCCTTCTTCATGTAAAACTCCATCATTGATATAGGGTCTGCAGCCCTCGGCCCACGAAAAGAGTCACCTGCAACTTAGACACATGTAAGCCACAATCAACACTGAATGCTAATGGTACGAGGGAGATGATGCAGATAAAACGCTAACAAACATACTGTTGCTAGGTCTTGTAATTGACGTCTGGGCAGATCTAGAGGAAGCTCCAGGTTCCTCAGGAGCATCATATAGGGCTGAGGCAGGGATCTGATAACCTGTTTGTTGCTGAGCTGGCTTATGCGAACTGGTTGCTGCTGTGGACGACCGCGGGCTCGCATCACCTGGAAAGATAAACGAAGTGAACTGGCGTCAAGCATACAGCAAGATATGATAACAGGAAGAACAGGCTCACATTATCTTACATACTACAGAACACAAAAATTTAGGAGATTCTATTAATTTTTCAAAGAAAAAGGAATGAAACAGGTATTCCTTGCCCATGCCTAGCTGAGCTGTTTGAAATAAAAATGTATGACTAAACAAAATGAAGAAATCCAGTTGCATGACTTTTGGTCTAAAAAACACAGGTGTCTATCACTTACCACTGTGAAGAACACCAGATTCCTTGGTTTGTGAAATAGATTTTTCCTCTTCAGACAGCCTGAATACATAATACTTGTAGTCCGCACAGTTCTCATCAAAAAGAAATCTGGTCGGGAAACAAACAACAAGATACATAAGCTGTCAACAAACCTTACCAAGAAAACCCAAGTACCAATTGAGTAATTGACTGACTAAGTATGTGAAATAAAAGGAGATATAAGAACCGTTAATCTGCGGTTGCTCCAAAAGCAATGATTACTTACTTAAATGGTGTATCCCCAGGATTCTTTTGCCGTGTAATATGCTCAAATGGCCTTCCATGCTTAGCCACAAAGCTTGCTAGTTTATCAGCAACTTTCTTCACAGTGGGATCACTGGGCGCAGGTGGTACTGCATATCACTTATAAAACTGATTAATACTGAGTCCATGAACATCGAATGCAAATCAGTCTTGTAGCAGGCGTGGCAGATATTCCAAAACTTTCCAGCAATTGGATTGTTGGTAAAGGAAGACACTGCATTTAAGTAGACAATTAAATTCCCAGACTGTTTTTCCCACTCTATTCCAGAGGAAAAACATTGCTTCATCAATAAAGACAAACACTAACGATAACTTGGGAGTCCTGACATCTTAGGACTCACAGGCCTTCCTCATTTCCGATAAAACATGCAGATTCATCAATGAAGACATACCACGGACAGGAAACTAGGGACTCTTGACATCAAACGGCATAATTGACCAAAACCCTCATGAAACACTTACTAAAAGAACAGAGAACCCCTCATAAGATATATGGAACCACACGAAAGCAAGATAAGTAGAACCATCATAGAGACTTCCATAAAGACCTACTCAAACACAGAAAATATATATAAACAGCCATTACCAACATCCGATAGTTTTGTTGACTTTACAGGCGTGTCTCCATCTTCTAACTTTTGACGCTTGGCAGACCCAAAGCCTTGATCACTTTTTGCATCCTCCTCATCCTCATCTTCATCTGTACCAAGCTTCACAGGAGGGGCAAGAAGCTTAGACTTTTGTTTCAAGCTGAAAGCGAGCTTACCACCTTTCTTCTGGGTATCATTTGTCTTCAATCCAATGGAACTTTTACTAACAGAAGGTTTAGGATTTGAAATCCCAGATATTATCTTCACCGGCTTAGAATCCTCTACATGGGCAATCTTATCTTTCTCTTTATCTTTTTCCTGTTGAAGCTGTCTGAATCTTTCCATGAATGACCCATCATTCACAAAGATGCTAGGTGGTGCTCCTTTGTCCATTACCAACAAGCCAATTTCAATTGAAGTCACTGTTCGACAGATAAGCTCTCAAGCTATTTAGAACAACATAACAAGTGGAGCTCCCATCAAATTTTTATAAAATTGCAACTCAAGAAAAAAACAAGAGCAAACCAATTTTTATGGTAGGATTTGACAAAATCAAATATGTATTCCTCGAATCCATAGAAATTAAAAAGGAACAATTTCATCCTATCAAACACCTAGTACATCAAGATGAAAGCAACTAAGCAAATCTCAAATTCTGAAAAACCAAGCCTAAGAAATTAACCGGAATAAAACCCAGAATCCAGTAATAGCGGCAAAGAAAATTTGCGAGGAGCAAGAAAAGCTAGGTTACAACAATAAATTGACTCGGAAACAAAATATAAATTTTAAGATCTACGGACAATTGATTCAGAGAAATAAACGACTAAGATCTATGAGAGAATTCGGATCTCGTCACCTGCGGGGATGTCCGGTCAAAACTCGTCGTGAGAAGGTCGGCCAAAACGGAAACAAGACGCCAACAATCGGATGGATTAAATCGGAATAAGAGAAGGATTAAGAGTAAATGTCTAAGGTGTATTTATACACGTGAAGAAGACCTCTATTTATTAGCTCAATTAGATACACAAGTTTCCTATACTTACAATAGTGACCCGAACGTGTCCCATTTTCAATTAAGAGACGACCTTTCAATTCATGAATCTAGGTCTAGGTCTGGACATTTTACCTGAACTAAATCTGACCCAAAATATAAAATTTAAACTCAAATCAGATTTGCATAAATATTTTTAATAAATCCTAGATCCTTAAATTTTTGAAATCAAATCCGAACCAAACCGAAAATCGAATGGATATCCACGTACCTAAAATATATTTGTATTTTAAAAAATATTACTAATATTTACAGTTTTAATAGTTTAAATATTTGAATTTCGAATTCTAAATTTAATATTACTAATTCACGATCATGTAACCAAAAAATAAAAATTATTTATTAATTTTAATTTTAGTCTTTTTTGAATATTTATCAGTTTTAATTTTTTTTAAATGAATTATATAGAAGTATCGGGACCTGAATCTAAACCAAACCCGAAAATAAAAAATATTTGAATAGTAACTAAGTCTTTAGACCCGAAAACACGAAATCTAAAATGATGAGGCCTACATAAGTCATGACTCAGACATTTATAAACTCGAATTATATTACACAGTTTTTTTGTCAAGGAACGAGAAAAAACCTTCCCTAAAAGCTTATTCAAATAAATCACGACTACAAATCATTCATAAACTAGCAGCACCAATTCTATTAGAATCTAATTAAGAAAACAAGTCTTGAGGGACAATATGAAAAAGTGATAACCCGAAGATAAATAAAAAAACATAGTTAGCTAAACCATCAGCCAAACCTCTCTATACATGTATGTAACTCGGACTGTCGAGTACTTCTCAAGAAAGCTATAACACAAATGTACTAGGAAAGACAGGGGTGAATAGCACATTCTATCTGGTATAAGCCATTATTGACTTCTTATACCTTCTTGTGTGCAAGCCAAGATTCATGGCTTTTTTCTTTAACAAAGTGAGTGCGATCTTTGCAGACTAATTGATTGTCAAATATATTACAACACAGCCAATGTCAGGCCCACCAAAGAGTTATTGCGAATATGATAGACAACCGTGTACCATTGACATTATCGTGTATACCCAGGTAGACGTATAACCAATGTAAAAGCCAACTATCTGATAATCGAGTTTGTGGAATTATACGTGTCCTCACCGTTATTACAAACTTGGCAAAGACTATATGCAGTAAGGTGTCTTCGACATCTCTCCAGGTTAATCATAAGAGACTGTTGTGTCGTTAACCACAAAACAAACGAATTTTTTCACGGACCAAGACCTTCCAAATCCTGTAAAAAATGTACTCGTCACAAGTCTCAGAGCACAATTACTCGTAAGCAACTGACATGCAAAGGAAACCGTGAACATTCCATTCTCGTTCTCATTCCAAGAAATTCAATCGATGGCATTAGCAATTTCATCGACCACCCGTGAACGTAGATGAAGAACAACCCATTCAGGGGACATATGACGAATCATATTGAGATTCCAACCATAGTTACTGTTCCAAAAATCGGACACTTTTAAAGAAATATCACTTTCATATAAAGGTAACATAGCATGATTGAAGAGTGGCTCTCGTAAAACCCATGTATGGGACCAAAAACAAGTATGTTTCCCATCGCCAATGTTCCATCGAATTACTGGCATTAAAACCTGCTCAATACATGTATTATATTGCATTTGATCACCGATTTACCACCTTGTTTCTCAAGCAACGAGAACTCAAGCTATCAGAAAACCCATATTTCTTTTCAAGAAGCAAAGCCCAAGACTCGAGTGATCATACATCAGTCGCCATCAGACTTTAGAAGTTAAAGCTAAGTTGATCTCTTTGGCTCTACGAATGCCAAGACCTCCTTTACACTTCGGTTTACTTATTGTTTTCCAGCTTACCGGGTGTTGTTTTCTTTGTCCATCAAAATTTTCCCATATGATTTGTCTAAATATTTTGTCAAGCTGCTTTAAAGCCGATTGCAGAAGCAAAATAGCACTCATGTAATGAACAGGGATCGAAGTCAACACCGACTTAGTTAAATTCACTCGACCCACAAGATTCAAAAACCGTCCCTTCCGACCTGATAGTCTTGAAGAAATATGTTCCAAAACATCTCCAAAAGTATTTTTGTTAATACGTTTTGTAAAACAGGCATTCCCAATATTTGTCAAGTTTTTAGTAGCTTTAATACCACTCAGACTTATTTCATTAGCTAAGTCACGACTCACATTTTCTAAAAAGAAACATTTGATTTATCCAAACTCACTCTCTGACATGATGCTTTATAAAAGGTATCCATAAACAACACGAATAACACGAGTGTCCGTTACATAAGCTTCGGCAAACAAGATTATATTATCAGCAAAACAAACGTGTGACAGTTTAGGTCCTCCACAAGACGGCTGGATAGGTTTCCACTCGTCCCTAGCTACTGCCAACTCAATTAAATGACAGATTCGCTCAATACAAAGAACAAAAAAGTATGAAGGCAAAGGGTCACCTTATCGAAGTCCTCTAGTTGGCCGAAAACTCCTAGACTTCTCGCCAATCCATAACAATCTCATCTCAGGCCTAATACACACTGCATGATCCAGTTAACCCATTGACTTGGTAGGTTAACAGATTGTAGAGTGTATTCCAGAAACTCCCACATGATTCTATCATTGGTTTTCTTCAGATTTAGTTTTAGTAACATTTATCATTTTCTCACTTTCTTTTTTTCTCATAGAATGCTACCCTCTTGAACGACCACGATGTTATCAACATTGAACCGACCCTGTAGGAAACTGGCTTGACTCGGGCCAATCATTGTCATCATAATTGGTTTTAACCGAAATACCATAGCTTTAGTAATCGTTTTAAAAAAGATCGTTACACAAACTAATTGGACAAAATTGCTTAATATTATCAGGTTTAAGAACCTTAGGAATTAGAACTAGCAAGGCGTCATTAGTTCCATTTGGGAGGATGCCTGACTCAAAGAATCTCATAGCGAAACACACCACAAATTCGCCAACTGTATCCCAATTACGTGGTAAAAAATAGGTTGGAAACCGTCCATTCCTAGTGCTTTGTAGCAGTTCACGCTACGGATTGAAGATTCAATCTCAATGGCCGTAAAAGGCCGATTAAGCTTCACTAGCTCCGCGGCAGAAAGAGGAAGGAAACCAACTTGATTTAACTTCTCGCTCAACACATCTTCGCCATCAAAATAGTATAAGCCTTGATAGTAACGTAAGGACAATTCCTCTAATTGACCAGGCTCCATATCTGTACGCTCATATCATTCTTAAGGAAATCAATCTTGTTACGTCTTTGTCTAACCATCGTTGATGTGTGGAAATATTTTGTGTTTCTATCATCAAGGGCCACCCAGTTTTCCTTTGATTTTTGAAACCAAAGAACATCTTCTTGTTCTAAAACGACATCTAAATCTTTCAACAAAGTCACTTCCTTCTCAAGCAAAATATTTGAAGGATTCAAATCAATCTGTCCTTGAACATCAACAATCTTCTGTAGAATTCTATTTTTACGTTGGTTAATGTCTCCAAAAAGTTCCCAATTTTTCTAAGACGTTTCAGAGCATTCCGAAATTTTTTATTACACAGTTGAATTGTAATATGAATGTGTTTTGCCATCTTTGAGAATTATAGATATGTAAGAAATGACTTTTGAAATCATACTCATAAAATGAGTTTTAGTTGGGATGTTCTCAAAGACAGCAGATAATGGCTTTCTATTCTATCTAACGAAACAAACATTAGGTGCAAAGAATGTGAAAAATAATAATAATAATAATAATAATAATAATAATAATAATAATAATAATAATAATAATAATAATAATAATAATAATAATAATCACATTTCTGATTCAAAACCGATGTTCCAAAATCCTTCAGGAGTCATAGGAGGAGCATATTTGTAACGATGCCTGGACACACCGTCATGATGCTCACATCTTAAGTTTTTATTACCATTCCCATCATTCTCAGGAAGAACAGCATCATAGAATTTCTTGCATTGCTTACACTCTATTCCTTTTAGATTCTCCCTCTCTGATTTTTTCCTCACAGATTCGACATGCTTAAAACCTTTCTTACTTGTTTCTACAACTTGTATTCGCTGTCTTGTTGGACTCGGTTTAGGATTCAAGTCCTGTGTCTCCTCGTCTGAATCATCTTTCTTACCAACATCAGAAACATGTTTTTCTTCCCTCGCGACCCTTTTGATACCCTCGTTGATGGGAGTATCTAGAAAATCATCATGAGGATCATGGCCTCCAGGAGATTGGCGAGACCTTGTATCTCTCCATATGGAAGCTGGACGCTTTATTCCACTTAGCTGTGCAGATTTTGTAGCAGAGGGATCACTTCTAACATTTGGGGATGGGGCAATTGGTGAGATGTAAGTTGTAGGTGTCTCCACCGGTTTGAGTGTACTCTCTTTCTCACAATTGTTGCCTCTTGAACCAGTATCAAGTCTCACTTTATCTACTCCTCCAGCAATTTCTGATTCTTTTTCTAGAACTGAAAATCGAAAAGGGAAAAATCAAGCTGGATGAGCCTGTTGTTATAAAAGTATTTGAATAGAGATTGGTAATACTTACAATTCGAGGTGGCTGGTTTTTCATGTATCCCCATTTGGTTAGTCTCATACTCAAGGCTGTCTTGATGAGGTACACTGTCAACAGTAAGACCATACCTTTTGCAAAGAAAATTATATTGGGACTTCAGCTTTTTGTAAGCACTGTAGGCTTCTTTTCTTTTATTTATCTCATTAGCTAATGCAGATGATTTCTCTTCACTTTCGCAACGTAAAGCTTCTAAGTCAGCCAAATAGGTTCCATCAAGTTCTTCCCTCAAAACCTTTGTCTTCCCTGCAACCATTGTCTTTTCTTTCTCATGATCTGCAATCTTCAGTTTACACTCCAACATTTCCCTCTCTGTCAAGTTGAGTTTACCCTGCAAAACCTCAAGGGCTGTCCTTCCTTCCTCAAGGTCGTCAGACTTCTTCCTAACTACCTCTTCAAGTCTACCGACATTCTCCTCAAAAACCTGCAACCGAGTTGCCAATTTTTGTTTGTCTTCTTCAAGGATGCTTAACTTACTTTCGCTTTCTGCGGCTTCTGTAGAGAGATTCTCCATTTTCTTCAGCAGATTTTCAGTCACCAATGTTTTCTTCGAAAGTTCATCTTGAAGAAAGTCTGCCTTTACCTTAAGGCTTTTCACTTCCGAAAATATCTTATTTATCTCATCTTTGCTGAGCTCATCCGTACCCTGAACCTCTAACAACTTAACTAACCTATAGTGCAATTCCCAAGCATCTTCAACTTCGTTAGACCTACTCTTCAGCTTCTTTTTCAAATGGTCAATGTAGTCTTCTAGACTCGTCAGCCTGAAAGGCATAGAAGCAGTTTGATCAAATTCTTCAGTTAGCTTCTCCTTGTCCTTGATCAAATCCGCATTTGCAGACTTAATCTTTTGATTCTCTAGCTTAAGCTCCTCAATCTGGGACAACAGAGTTGTCTCACGCTCTCTCCAGGCATCACAAGCAGCAAGACGAG
>JAKUCM010001316.1:0-22585 GCA_023374145.1 Lepidium sativum | reverse complement strand
AACGCCACGTGGTAAGATCGTAACGAGAGATTAAAGCTCTGACATCTAGTGGACACGTAGGTGGTCAAAAGCCATAAAGACACAGCCACGTGGACATTTCCGTACTTCGTATTGTATTTTAGATATCGTAAATATTCTTTTGTCGGGACGTGGAAAGTAGTTAGTGTACTGTTTTACGGTGGAACCGACACGTGCTTCAATATTAAGACACGTCTCCGCAATGTTGAACGTGGTCACGTGACTTTGAGGCAGCTCATGTGATCTTTGATATTGAGATTTCATCATCCCTCTTAAGGTAATATCGTATCTAACAGATTTAAGTTTTTCTAATTTATTTATAACTATTTAAAGTAATTTTACTAACTGAAAACATTACTAGGAAAATATTCCGACTCGGTTGGTAATTTATGATATTAAATTTCTATATTTCGAATTACTAGTGCAAAACATTTCCATCAATATTTTAATGTTCAGCAATATTCTACAACAATATTATTATTAATTGCTGGGTACTGAATGTTTATGTGGTAAATCATTAATTCTTTCTTGTATTATTTCCCATACATTGACTTATTAAAGAAATGATTAATTAACTTAATAATAACAATCATTTAGGAATTCTCTATGTTAAAACGTTTTACAAAAGAATTTATAGGTTTTAAACAAAAACAAAATACAAAATCTAGGTTTTTGTTAAGGTTTTTTTTGAATCTAATGTTTTTACCTACGTTATCTAATAGTTCATATATTTGAAGTTTAACTCCCTCCTACTATATGTGAATATAAGATTTATAAATAGATTAAGTTTAAACTACAAATTGTACAATTCAGTTAGAGAAAAACCTTTTTAAAAAATTCTCTAGGATAATTTCTTTTCTTTTTTGGTAGAAAATCTCTAAGTTAATTAACCTTAAAAGATTTTTACCAAATTCAACTTTCAGATACATGCATGTTAAAAAGCATGGTAAATATTGAACTATAGAAGACACAAATTTTTAAGAAATAAAATAAGTTGAAATTAGTGGATAAGACCGAGAAATAGTGATATAAAAGTTGGAGTGATTAAGGGGGAATAAAGGGGGTCACGTAGTAGTCATGATTCGTGAACAAAAATAAAATAAAATAAATTAATGAAAAAGGTTTGGTGGAATGTAATAAGAAAGTATTAATCGAAGCGTAACGAACGGTCGAGATGAATGGAGCATGCATGCATGAACCCTCATGTTTCCTTAAGATGTGACATTGTTATCATGTGTGGTTTCGACGCGTGTACGTTTCCATTCTTTACGTACATCACATGCATAAGCTCCTTTCTATTATTATAACATTCTCATTATACATATAATTGGTCTCAAGTTTATAATTTAACTGTCACAATTTGTTTTCAATTGCTTATTATAGAATTGAATCGATATGGATCCGACAAGCAGTAACTACAAGCTTTTGCATTATAAAAACATTCTGAAAAGACACATACTTAGTGTCATTTATAAGTTGAATAATATCTTAATTCTTGGAAGAAAAGAATGTGTAGTGTCATAATAAAGTTTGTTCCAAATGTGTCATATTCGAATAAAGATAAGTAATGGATAATACTTTTATTTTGTTGTATTTTTATTTCGTTTTGTAATTTTTTAATAATTAGTGTGGTTAACAATTAAATAGACAAAACATAATATATAATTAAATCTTTCAAATTCTGAATGATATCACATGAAATAAATATAATTCTCTGATAGAAAATAATAGAGTAGAGATATCTACACTCAACCATCAGACCATATATATTTTCTTGTAAGAGTTTTTATAATTAGACAAAATTGATTATTACGTAGTTTAAATGAAGCTAGTTACGGTTGTTTCTAGATAACAAAGTATTTTTTGGGAATGTTGACCCAAAAAAGGGACAATGGAGGTGCAACCATGTGGTTGATACTTGGTAATAATATTAATTTTAGAATCAGATTGAAATTATTATTGTATGGTATGGTCGAGATGCTCGATGAGAAAAGGAGAGTTAGGTATATATATTATTTGTTATAATGGAAAATAAAAGATATTTGAGAAATAAAGAAAAGAAAAGTAAAACTAATAAATTGACATCTCAAAAACTTGTGGCTGATACTACCCGAATTTGGAATTTGGGGGCACATGATTTTTTTTTTATCTTCTCTCAAGAAAAATACTATTTCCACTTTCTTTTTTAAGTCAACATTAGATTAACAAACAACTCTTGATGTATTATTTAAATACTTAAAATCTCTAAAAAAATATTATACGCAGTTACATAATTATATTATATATAATCAACTTCAGTCGAAAATTTTGTAGACATATATATTGATCATTTGACCAAAAAAACATTTTCTCATCTTCCTTTAACTTCTTAACAATGTATGTTTAAGAGATTTCACACATTTTGGAAAGTTATCTACAACATCAATTTGTTGTCTTAAAAACAAATAAAATATATTATAGAAATTCACATACAAACATATTGTTTAGAAGAGGGGAAAGTGCCTTCTCTCCATGGGCTAATTTACAAATTAATGACAAAAGTTTCTATTCTTTTGCAAATATCAAATTCACTATAAAATTTCGGTTTTCTATCTTCAGGAAAATTATTATTGATATAAAATTTCATAATTAATTTTGTTTTTTTTGTTATAATTTAAATCAAATATTATAAACAATAGACATCCAAACATGTTTGAAAACAGAGTAGAAGTTAATTATTTTAGTTACTTTAATTTTTACTACTTGATATCACTTTTGGATTATTATTTTTTTATAAACTGTAGAAATTCCAAATGTTTGACCCATAATTTTATGTGATTCCCGAGTCCAATATCTTTTTTTTTTCTTATTAGACTTGAACAACATCTTTCTATATATAGAAGAAACCATCAGAACAAAAACCGTTTGGTTTTAAAGTTAGTTGATCGGTCAATTCATTTAAGGTTCACTAGTCTAGCTCTCGTGGGGAGTGTGTATTTTTTATTTTCTCATGATATTAAATCTATTTGACCTCAATTGTGTATATTAATAGATACATAAACGGTCGTTGAATTTTGATATTAAATCTATTTTAGCTCAATTGTGTATATTAATAAATACATAAATGGTCGTTGAATTTTCTACCCGAAAAAACGGTCCTTGAGCCATTGTAATATTTGAAAGTAATAATTTTCTATTCAAAAAACATGGTTGCAAAACTAGACACTCTGGGTTTCATTCTTGGATCTGGTGTTACAAAAACCTTATATTTTTCTTGTTTTCCCTTTCTTTCTGATTTTTATGTGTAAGTTATTTACTGAATTGAGTGTTAAAGTTATTTCAAAAAGCATCACAATTGTGTTTTACCGACTGTTTCATTATTATATTATATTTGGAAGAACTTTTTTTTTAGTGACGTTAGATCCACAAATAGAACTATAGGAGTAAAATATTTTTATGAACAACAAATTTCCTTACAATATTATATATGTTAAGCAATTGGACAAAATAAAGGTAAGGCTGCCAAATATAATTTTGGAATAAATTATGTAAAGGAGTAGAAATCAAAAGAGAAATAATTTAGAAAAGTATTTGAAGTCCGATATTGGATTGGATTACATTTGCAAGTTGAGAGAAAGCTAAATGTTTGAAAGAAAGCATTTAATGAGTGAATATTCCATTATGTATATATAAAAATCACTTTCATTCAAAAATTGTATAACATTATACAATTGTTGCTTCGTTAGAGCTATGAAGATACTTTGGATCTGTACGTACACAGACTGAAGGTTTAATAGGTTTGAGTAGTGAGGTTGAAAATGAAGGCATCGTCGTGTCTTGTGTTTACATTCTCACTACCTTCCAAATAAACGTTACTTAATAATTGTTCCTTGAATCAGATGAGCTTACACGTTTTTTAGATATTTTGCAACTTGCCTTCTTTCTTTCTTAGATCTTATGATATTATTATATTGACTAATAACTTTGTTTCAAATTCAACCTCAGAACCACATATTATATCAATAGTATATACATATGGCCTACAATTAAATTTGGTAAATTTTCAACTTAAGACCAGTTTTTTTTTATCGAATCGAATTTTTTTATCTATATATGATTACGTTATTATATGTAATCAAACTATATTAAATTTACAGAAGTAAATATTTAGTTATTTGATTAAACCAAATCTTTTTTTTGATAAGATGATTAAAGCAAGTATTTGAACTGTATTAATCAAGATGTACAGTTGTCAAAATAGTAATAAATAAGAAATAAAGACAAAATATATTAGAAATGTGTTTTGGTCAAGTGGTTAAAACATGTTTTTTTAATTATAATTCAATTCTAAAAATCATATATTTCTCTTATGATATTGTATATAGATGGATTTAATTTTCTTTGTGTTTCAAGGGTGGATTTAAATTGTAAAATTAATTTTGTTAATCCAACTATTGAAAAATAAGAAAACAACCATAACAAATAGATCTTATATTAATTGTCAATGAACATTTTTTGAAAAAAAGACGGAATGAAACCTTAGGGCAATTTCCGGAGGAATCACCGAGACAGGGTTTTCGACGGTTCTAAGGCGAGGAGAGGTGAGATTTTATCCAGTGAGAGCAGCGGCGTCACGAGATCCAGGAGGAAGGTGTTCGGGAGTGGACGATTTACGGTTTCTACGTTTTCACCAACGAAGCATTTTCGTTTTGGATCTAAAGCAAGGCAAGGTGCGATTTTCTCCGGTAAGAGCAGTGACATCATGAGGTCGAGAAGCCATAGGCGTTTCTGTTTCTGAGAGTTTTGGTGTGATTCGTGTGGCGAAACTCGGTAAAGGGGGTTTTGCAGAGGGTTCTGGAAAAGGGGTCGAGTCTGTGTGGTATGGTTTGCTCCGATCTTAAGCAGATCTCAGAGTCTTCCTTTCACAAACGGTGTGGGGGAACGAGTTATGTTAAAACTACACTGATTTTTTCTTTTAAACATGTTTACATAGATGAGGGAATTAGGTTATTTCCTTTACGCTTAAACAATATTTTGATTGCAATAGTAAATTAGGGAACTAATTTCACTCTCTCTAACAACATTATTTTTAGAGATAGTGATTTTAGAAGGATCCTGATAGTTTGGTATTCTCCTCAATCCGAGATTATAGGGTTTCGAGGGAGTCTGCCATTACCGCGGTTAAGAGGTTCGAGAAATATGCCCATTAGTTTATTGGACTATAGGTTCGGTTTCATCTTGTTAAATCCAGTAGTTGTTCTGGCGTTTATGAGTAGTGATAGCGAGATACGAGTTTTATGGCTAGATTATATATGAGCACAATCTCGGCCTCAATTTAGTTGTTGAGGTTAATCGCAACAATGATCATCTTTGTTTAGGGTGGATTTTGTTGGGGTTGGTTGGAGATATAATAATCAGAAGTCCAGTTAATGTTGTATGCCTAATTACATTCGGTTGTATGCAGTTAGATTTTTTGGATTTTGCTAGGGCTTGTCAATTTTTACAATGGTTGAAATGGTTAATTTCGTATTAATGGATAACATATTCTTAGGATCTTCACGGTGATGCTGGAGATCCTTAAGGCTAGAGACTAAGTGGTGTGTGTTTTGTGCGTCATGCCTCGGATAGGGAGTGGTTCACAAAAGGAACTCTGGGAGTTGTAAACACGAGCAATTACGCTCAGATGTCGTAGAGGTTGAGCATTTATTTTTGGGAAATTTTATATCTCACTCGTTAGTTTTCGATTGTGATTGTTCTAGGAGCAGATATCTATTTGGTGGTTGGATATTAGTATTTTCGAATTTGATTCAGGAATTTTGGTGCAGAATTTCCGAAGTTTCTGAGTGTGGGTTAGTTGTTAGTTGCAGTATTCAGGGGTTTTTGGCTATTAGAGAGGAAAATATGTTTCGTAGGTGGGAATGATATTTAAATTTAAAAACTTTCAAGGAACCGAATAATCTATTTCTGTTAGGTTCCCTAAAATGTAGGTCTGGGTTGAGCCAAAAAAATAGGTTACTGATAGACTTTCTTTGTGTGTGAAGTATCTATATAAATAGAAGAAGGAGAGTATCGAGTTGTACTTTATATTTCTACTCTAAATTAAAGGGTGACCGTGAGTTTTGGGTTAAAGAATTACCAATGTCTCAATTGAATCTACATAAGAAGTCTATGGAGTCTAAGTTACCTCCTCGTGTTTTAAAATTAGGATACCAATTGATAATTCTGCCTTATTGGCGAGAAGCTCAAAAGTGATGATGGTCGTTGTCTGAATCCGCAGGTACAAATTGTGGATACATTCTTATGTCAAATGCCACAATTTTGGAACCTAGTGGGGCGAGTCCAAGGCCTTAACTTAGGCAACATGCTCTTTCAGTTTGAGTTTCAGACAGAGACGGATATGGTGAGTGTTTTAGATAATGGATATATCAATTTCGACGGTTGTATGGTCTCGTATGCTCCATGGAAAGCCATGGCAGATGCAGATTATCCTAACTTTATACGTTTGTGGATTAGAATTATTGGAATACCGTTTGAGTATAGAGTAGAAGAAATCTATCACTTAGTTGCTAGTTCAATAGCCTTGGTCATAAGGATATATGTGGGAAAGGGAAAAGTTCTTCTAGAACTTCCATGTTCGAAACCTCTGATTTTTTCGTCAATATTAGAGTCTGAGGAAGGGAGGGAGTCTAAGATAATGTTTGAGTATAGAAGATTAGAGGTTATTGTCCTCTCTGTTATAGGATGACACATGCGGTCATGACATGTTAGAAGTCCAAAACAGAAAGTGGTGAGGTGGGTCTTGATAGGAAAAGGTTTTCAGCTCCTACTGAACGAAATAAAAGTTTTGAAGAAGCGGTACTAGGGGGTAAATAGAATTCTGGTCATTTAACAAAGGCTAAGATGAACATAGGAAATTATGTGGGTGTGAAGAGGGGCCGAGGTACCTCTGCATCTAGTAAAAATTTGGTAGCACGTGAAAAGGTAACTACATTACCTAATCATATTGTGAATCGTTTCTGTACGGTTTTGGGACTAACATTTTTGGTATATTCTCAGGAAACTGAAACAGTTGTGGCCAATCTGTCACTGTCTGCTAAGAAGGTACGTATGCCCCTTTTCCAAGAGAATGTTGATGAAACTCTAGATGATGTTGTTGGTATCACAATGGTTTCAGATTAGGTGGAGGATTCTGGTACAGAAAAACTGGAGAATAATGAGGATCTGATTCATTCGACGACTTTGCAGTCGGATGTGCAGCCGCATGTTGAGTCCACGAGGACGCTACAAGCAATTTCTAGTTCACTCGAGGAGAAGGTTTTGGAAAAAATAGCTCTGGAGGTTATTTTACACAGTCAATAAGATTTAACCGAAGCAGAAGCATCCCATTTCCATGAAGAATTGGCTGCAAAACTGCAGAAATGCAAGGAAGCAAGGCTAGTAAAGCCACCTTTGGTAGCGGGAAAGCCCGGAACACGGGCCACGACACAATTGCGATGTGTTTGTACAAAAAAGATGGTGATGGTGGGGACAATGTCACCTAGGAAGACGCCTAGGAATGTCAAGTCAGAAGAGGGCAAGCTTAAGGAGCAAGATAAAGGCTCCATGAAATTTATTTTATGATTTTTCAGTTTTTATGTTGGAATTGTTAGGGTATTGGCAATAAAATTTCAATAAGTTATTTGCGAGATATTTGGAAAATATTCAATTGCATTTGGGTTACAGATTCTTGACAACAATTGAACTAGATATCTTACGTGTTGGATCACATATTACGTTCTTTTATGGTGAACTTGTTCAAGGCAAACGATGTCAGGTTTGGGAATGTCTCACAAGAATGAGTATTACTAGAGTAGGACCATGGATAATAACTGGGGATTTAAACAAGATCTCCGGAAATCACGAGAAACAAGGAGAAGTTCAGAGGAATTTATCCATGTTCATGCCATTTAATCAAATGCTCCGAGATTGTGGTCTTCTAGATTTACCTAAAACTCAAAATTATTGGTTCTAGAGAGGTGTACGTAGTACCGAAAATAGTCATGCGTGTTCTAGATAAGGCTTTTGGCAATGGTTACTGGCATGAGCTATTCCCAAAAGCGGAAGTTCAGTATTTGAATATGATTGGCTCGGACCACAAACCCTTTTTAGTGAAATATCAAGAACAGTCTTTTAGGTTAAGGCCTAAGCGCTTCTGTTTTGATAAGCGGTGGATTGGGAAACCTGGATTTTGAGATATTATCGAGCAGAGTTGGAAGGGTACAAATGTTAATCAGGTCGTCTCCTTTTTAGGAAAAATTAGAAACTCTAGATGGGAAATTTCTCATTGGCGCAGTGAGAATGTACAACATGGGAAGGAGAAGATATTAGAGTTGAAAGAAGTGGTCGAAAAGTATAATAGTGGATCCACGGTCTCACATACTACTTTAGAGGAAGCAAATGCAAATCTTAAGCATGCATATATAGATGAGGAGGTTTACTAGAAACAGAAAAGTAGGAAAAATGGTTAAAAGAAGGTGATGAGAATACCAAATTCTTCTATGCGCTAGTCAAACAGAGAAGGGCATGTAATAGAATAACGGGTTTAATTGATAGTCGGGGAAATATGGTTGCCAAAGAGGAAGAAATGTTCACTGAAGCAAGATCTTATTTCTCTGAACTTCTTACTAGTAATGGATGTCTTAATATTCAGGTTAATGAGGTGGAGAGACAGATTACAGATGTAGATAATCAGTGGTTGATGCGACCCACTAATGACCTGGAAGTTAAAACATCCCTATTTTTGATGGATCTAGATAAAACTTTGGGGCCAGACGGATTAACGGCCAATTTCTACCAATTTTCATGGGATATAATTTAGGACTTGGTTTATCTGGTGAATAATTTTCTACAGTCTGTTCGCTTTGAGAAATCTTTGAATCAGATTAATATATGTCTAATTCCAAAAATTTTGAGGCCAAATAGGATGGTTGATTTCCGGCCGATTATTTTATGTAATATTGGGTACAAGGTTATCTCCAAAGTTTTGTGCTTGCGACTCAAGAGAATCCTTCCAAAGCTGAATCATAAACACAGTCGGTTTTCGTTGCTGGGCGTTTGATTTCTGCTAATATTTTGATCGCTCAGAAGATGGTCCTTGCTTTACTTACTAACAGTGCGGTACGTGAGGAATATATGGCTATAAAAACGGACATGAGTAAAGCGTATGATAGAGTTAAATGAAATTTTATAGCGGCTTTGTTGGAAAAATTAGGTTTTTGTGAACGATGGATTCGTTGTCTTATGTGGTGTATAACTAGTGTTGAATACTCGGTCATAATCAACGGGATCCCAGGCGGGTGAATTGTCCCTGGCCAAGGATTACGTCAAGGAGCCCACTGTCGCTGTATTTATTTATACTGTTTACGGAGGTACTAATTTCCAAAGTGAATAAGTCTATTCAACAGCTTCTTATAACTGGAATTCAAATAGCGCGTGGTAGTCCAGTAGTATCCCACTTATTATTTGCCGATGATAGTTTGTTCTTTTGTAAATCTACCAAAGGGGAGGCTACACAAATACTTACAGTCTTGAAAGAGTATGAGCTAATTTGAGGGCAGAAAATAAATTTTGATAAGTCATCAATCCAATTTGGTAAAAAAGTTGGGTTGGAGAGAATAACAATAATCCAACAAATAGTAGGAGTTAGGAATCTAGGAGGAATGGGGATGTACCTAGGACTCCCAGAGAATATAGGTGGTTTAAAAGCAAGAGTGTTTGCTTATGTTGCAGAAAAATTAGAGGCGTGAGTAGCTTGTTGGTCGAACCGTTTTCTATCAAAGGTTGGTAAGGAAATTTTGATAAAATCGGTTTTAACTGCTCTCCTAACTTACATTATGACGTGTTATCGGCTTCCAAAATTTGTCTTACAAAAAGTAGAGGCGGCTATCGCGAAGTTTTGGTGGGCGAATTCAGGGTCTAATGAAGGTATACATTGGAAAAAAATGGGAGGATTTGTGGCCTAAATCTGATGGAAGATTGGGCTTCTGTATTTTAGATGATTTTAATATGGCACTATTGGCAAAGTAGATTTGGATATTATTGGAGTTCCCTAACTCACTGTTGGCTAAAGTGTCGAGAGGAAAATATTACATGGACAAGTGTATAATAGAAGTATCTTTGAAAGGAGGGTCCTCCTATGGTTGGTGCAAAATCATCTCAGCCTGATCATTGATAGCTAATGGGCTTATTCGGAAGATTGGTGATGGTAAACAGGTTAAGGTATGGAAGGATTCATGGATTCCAGATATATCTCCATGACCGGCACTTTGGTCTGATTTATATTTATTTCTGGATCTTACGGTTGATCAATTCATTGAACAACGAACTGGTTCATGGAATGAGATATTAGTTTGGCAGTATTTTGACCCACGGGACGTAACACTAATTTTGGCTACTCGGATTCCGATAAGAAAACGGTCGAATTACTGGGGTGGCATTTCACAAAGACTGGTAAGTATTCAGTCAAATCAGGTTATAATTTAGCGGAAGGGGGTCTGCGGGCTAAGCGGCACCAAATGGGGCCTTCTTTTGACATTTTCTATAATAAGATTTGGCGATTAAATTGTCCCAATAAAATCAAACATTTCATTTGGCAGACTTTGTCAGGTGGCATTCCAGTTTTACAAAGTCTTACGAAGCGTGGCCTGGGTGGTGATCCTAGGTATCCACGGTGTGGGGCGGAGGCTAAGACGATTACTCACGTGTTATTTGAATGCCCCCCGACAATCCAAGTGTGGGCTTTGTCTCTAGTACCTTCGGCTCCGGGAGTGTTCCCAGGAAAATCAGTTTGGTATAATTTAGACTATCTATGTCGGAGGGTTTCGAGTCAGGTTGATCATGGGATGTTTCCTTGGATCATCTGGTAGATTTGGAAAGCGAGAAATAGTTTTTGCTTTTCGAATGAGGATTTAGGGCCTAGGTTAATTTTGGCAAAAACAATGTTCGATTATAAGGAATGGTCTGACGCCCATGTAGATAATAAGTTCCTGGTAGATCATATTTGGTCTATGTTTGGCTCTTGCAAGTCAAAGATGGTATTTCCGACCACAACTAATACCGGATTCACAGGTTTCAAGTGTTTTGTGGACGCGTCCTGGAAGGCCACCGATCAACATACGAGTTTCGGTTGGGTTTGTTTTCTAGATTCAGTGGACGGAGTATTTTCGGAAGCGGAGAGAGGTCATAAGTGTTTGTCAGCCCTCCATGTAGAGGTAGAAGCAGTCATCCGGGTTATGAGAGTGTTGGCAGCGCGTCAGATAGCGGAGGTGGAGGTCTCGACAGATTGCAAAACGCTGCAGCACATATTCCACTGGCCAGAGGAATAGCCGGCTTTCTTGCCATACGAGGAAGAGTTTCGGCGACTGTACTTTTCTCTTCATGTCTTTTATCTATGATTCTCAGGTTTTTGAACTATAAAGCGGATGCTCTAATTAGATTGAGTCGGGTGTCTGTGGTTTAATTATTGTGGTTTAAACTCTCTTTTTTATTATTTCATCAATATAAATTTGATATTGACAAAAAAAAATCTATTGAAAATAAATTACATTAATATGAAAAAGAAAAAAAAAATGAGAGAATTGAAAAATGAGTGTAGTTGGATATGGAATTGCTGCCAAATATAGTAAAGAAACATAAATGCCTGCCCCTTTAATGTCTTTAAACGTTATTCCAAATCTGTTCCAACATGTCTTCTTCATTCTGCACATTTATTACCCTTTTCTATATTTTCTTTAACCTTCAATCCAACTTTTGTATTAGAGCTTTCCAGAATTCTCATTCTTTTTATATTCTGAAAAATAAGTTCAACTTTTTTTCGTATTTTTAATACTAATTTTGTTACTAGACAAGTGTGTTATATTTGTTTTTTAACTGATTTTTTACATTTTTTCTTGGTTATTTTCAACAATTCACTTCAAAGTTCTCTTTATCAATATCTAATATTTTATTATAATAGCATGTATAATCAATAATATAAAAGTATTATTACAAATTTTTGATAATTTGTAAATGACTTAATCCACTGGCCATTATGTAACTAAATTCCAAGATTTGTGAAAATAAATTGGGCAACATTATTATCACTATAGTCGAATGATTTATTCAGAATATAAACAAAAATCACAACAAAAATTATATATGTAATTCATAAATTTAAGATCGATATTATCATTCCGAAATTTTGTCATAATAACTTAAATATTTTATAGTGATTGAATCTATAAAATTTGAATCTATAGTTGAATCATAAAACTCTTGAAAATATTTTATAGAGTAAAATGAGAATGAAAATAAAGAGTAGATATAACACTTAGCTATTTAGTGAAATGTATTTCCCTATATATATATATATATATATTTTTTTTTTTTTGATAAAGTACTTCCCTACCTTTTCTTATCAACAAAAGAAGAAAACAGTAAAAAACGTGAAAATATGCTGCAGAAAATAAAGCGATGTACAATAAAATATTAGTATCATTATATTTTAATGTATATTTTTAATCAATACTACAAAAGAACTATATTACTGAATTAGTCATCGATCTTCCATTCTAAAAATGATATATTCGGATCAACAACTTGAGATATATTCGGATTAGATTAAAAATAAGAGACATACGGTATGATAAATTAAGAACTAAAAGTTAGATTACGCATGTCTTCGAATTGGATTAAGGATACGGATAAATAGCAGTTTTTAATTAAGTAACTAAAAATTGGATTATGTTTTTCGTCGTCTAGTCCCATCTTAAGTTTCGACCGACTTCGGAAGACAAAAAAGATTTCCCTAAAATGAAAATTTTATTAAAATCCGAAAGTTAATTACAGTCACAGGCCGGTTACGTTAAATATTATCAAAGTCATTATAATAGACGTCCACATCACGAAACATCCACGTCAGTCCAATCTCGTGGATAAGTCTAAAGCCGTAAAAAATTTTAACCGCGGTGAAAAAGCAGCTCCTAGTCCTATGCGGCTATGTCTAATAAACTTAACTATGGTTAAAATTATTTAACTTAACCATGGTTAAGTATTTGAACTACATAAGAAGCTTTGCCGGTGAATGGCAAACACCAACATTAAAAAAAAAAGAAACTCAAAAAAAATCTGAGAAAGATAACAACGAATGCGACTTCGTTCGTCGGAGATTATAAGAAGATGATGATCGGAGAAACTCGTCGGACTTGTCCGACTGTTGAAATTCCTCCATGGCCAGTCTCTGAAGAACTTACATCGTCGGAGATTTTTTCTCCGGCGATGAATAGTCCTGATTGTAGTGTGCTTGAAGCTTTAGCAGCGTTACAGCTTTATTTGCCTTCTAATGAACCGGATCCGGATTCTGAATCGGATCTATTGGGTCCGGATTCTCCAATCGATGCTTACTCATGTGACCATTTCCGTATGTATGACTTCAAGGTTCGTAGGTGTGCTCGTGGTCGTAGCCATGATTGGACGGAGTGTCCGTACGCTCATCCCGGAGAGAAAGCTCGGAGGAGAGATCCGAGGAAGTACCATTACTCCGGCACTGCTTGTCCCGATTTTCGAAAAGGTGGTTGCATGAAAGGTGACTCGTGTGAGTTTGCTCATGGAGTATTCGAGTGTTGGCTTCATCCTGCTCGTTATCGAACTCAGCCGTGTAAAGACGGTGGTAACTGTCGCCGGAGAGTTTGTTTCTTTGCTCATTCGCCGGATCAGCTTAGGTATTTGCAGAATCGAAGCCCTGATCGGGTTGATTCATTCGACGGTTCGTCTCCTTCGATTCGTGCGAGAGCGTTTCAGCTGTCAATTTCTCCTGTGTCTGACTCCCCGCCGATGAGTCCAAGAGCTGACTCGGAGTCTTCTCCGATGACTCAGTCACTGAGTCGCTCACTCGGGTCTTGCTCAATAAATGATGTAGTCCCATCTTTTAGGAACTTACACTTCAATAAGGTAAAATCATTTCCTCACAATAATCCTTTATTCGGATTCGGGTCCCCCCGTGGATCGCTTTTGGGTCCTGGATTTCAAAGTCTCCCCACAACACCAACCCGACCCGGGAATCTGGATATCTGGGAGTATGGGTTAGAGGAAGAACCCGGAATGGGGCGGGTCGTTGAGTCGGGTCGTGAGCTACGAGAAAAAATGCGCGAGAAACTGAGCAAAGAGAATTGCATGGGTCGAGTTGAACCGGATCCGGAGCAGAATCCGGGTGAAGGTCCTGATATCGGGTGGGTATCTGACCTCGTGAGGGAAGGGAATTAAATCCGACCCGTACCCGGTTCTAGTTGATGGATCATTTTAAGTAAATCAATTTCGGTTCGGTTGTTTTGAGATATCTTCCGAGGAAAAGAGGAAGAAATCTTGGTGTGTTCATATTATTATTATATTTACTAATTTCGTATTATCTATTAATAATAATTTAAATATGGATTTTTGGGGAGGATTATTCTGATAAATCTATTGGTATTTCGTTGTATAGATGTGCCTAGGGTTTTAATTATTATCATCATTTTGTATTCACTAATGAATGCAAATTATTATCTAGTCCTATGGTTTCTTAAATCATCTATTTAACGTGGAATTGTGGTTTTGGAGTTGTACTGCTTCTTTAATATATAACTTGAATGGATCAAGTCATTATGAGTTATAAGTAATGACTTAGCAAAGTTATAAAGTAAAATGAACAAATAAAAGACTTATTCAATAGTACTAATAGTAATTTCTTTTGATCATTCGATAATGACATTAACAAATATGATTTGGCATTATCATGTATTAAGAAAATGACATTTGACTAATGCAAAGATAGTTTTTACCATTTGGCAAAGAAAAGTCGTGAGTTTTAAATAAACCGGCTCCAATGTTGTTTAGATAACCGGAGATCCAAGATGATTTTTAGACAAAACCAGAAAATGTTGATAAACCGTGGAGTTCAGAACTAAATTGTTTTGAAGCTCGCACTCTTTTACGTCATATTATAAATATAAGCTAGAGTCTTAACGTTACGAAATACAAGTAATCGTGAATTAGACATTTACCTTTATGTCAACGGCGGAAATATTTATTTACATTTTCCTTTATAAATGTCGTGTTTATCGTTTGAAATAGTTATAGGGTTATATCATAATATAAGAAGTTTTCAAGAGAGTTAAAATGCTTACTCCAAATCGAAATTTGTTTGTCTTCTAACTCTTACTTTAGCAAAATATATTACATAGTTTGCCATATAAAATCGATTTTTTTTGGCTTACATAATCATTTTGAGTAACAAAATTTGCTTAAAATAAATATTTTATCATACTTCAAAAGAAAAACTTATTTCTATTTTTTTTTGATAAAAAACTTATTTCTTATTAAGAGAAAAAACATGCGGGTCCAAAGTTAGGTATCAGAATTAACATATTTGAAGAGAGGTAAATATAATATTAAATGTAGTGTGTACATACATTCCTAGCATTGTAATATTTATTATTTTTGCCTACACCTATACTTACTCTCCATATATTTAAATTCGGTTATTCTAAATAATGATAAAATAAAAATAAAATAAACATTATTTTCCACAAAGATAACTTTTTCACATAATTACAGTAATTTCTATTTACAGAAACATCGACTAATCTCGTGTTTGACCACTAACATTAGTAAAACAAAAATATAAATTTAACAAAAGAGTTAGTGTTGTCAAATCGGTAATTTACAGATGTGTAATATGTACAAATCATAGATTTACATAACTTATTTAGCAAGAAAAGCATGTTATGCGTGTCTATTAAGTAAAAAAAAAATATTTGTCTAGGACTCCCAAAATATTTAAATTTTTGGGGGTCTCTAATACCAAAAATCTAATGTAGCAAAATGATTAAGATTTTTTAATTTAATTGTAATGTCAGGGTTCAAATTCAGATGGTGAATAATGGAAAATTTTAAGAAAAAAATTATTGTAAAATATCTTGTATGTACGTTTAAAAATCCAAAAAAAAAAAGTTGTTTAAGGTTACCCTGATTTACACATTAACAAACTACAAACAAGGTTTTCATCTCGTTTGTTCTTTTGAGGTAATCCGATTTTTCACTTCATCTTCTTAATTTAAATTGTTCAACTTTTTTATAACTTTTCTAAATAGATTTTATATAATAATTATTTTTTTATAAATTTTAGAAACATGTCTTCAAGAAATTATCCATCAGGAGCGCAAAAAAAGACAAAACAAAAATAAATATGTCGCATTTGTGAAATCACAAACAGGTTCTTTAATCAAGTTTCTTACAAAACCTGAAAGTTTTAGTGATTTTGTGGGAGGTTAATGAACAAAAAGAGAATAAGAATATCAACCGAAAAGAGGATAAGAATGTTAACATAGAAGATGATGAAAATCTCAATATAGAGGAAGAAGGGACACAAGTGAATATAGATGGGAAAAATGCTGATTTTGAAAAGCATGATAAACTTCTTAATATATATGATCTTGGAAATTGGGGAGAATTTGATTCCGGATTAAGACTTATTATGGTTAGAAAAGGTCCTGCAACAAGGTATGCAATTGGTTTCAACTTTCCAAGAGATAAGACTAATGGTCGACATTACTCCCACACATATTATTTGAGAGATTTGAGTAATGGAGAGAAACAAGATAAACGTTGACTAGTTTATTCAAAAACATCAGATAAAGTCTTTTGTTTTTGTTGTAAGTTGTTCACTCATGACAAAAATCCAAGTTATCTCGCATTTATGGGATTTGGTGATTGGAAAAATATTTTGGAAAAACTTAAGAAGCATGAGACTAGTCATGAGCATATTAAATGCATGAGTCAGTGGATGAAACTTGAATTGAGGCTGAAAAAAATGAAATAATTGATAAGTATGTGCAAGAAGAACTCAACAAAGAGAGGAATCATTGGAAAGATGTGATGCTTCTAGTTTTTTTCTTGATAAAAACTCTTGCCAAACAGAATTTAGCATTTCGTGGAAAATATGAAAGGTAAGAGTGGACGGTAATGGAAACTTCTTCAGTATTATTGACATGATGGCTGAATGGGATCCGGTAATGAGAGAACATGTTAGACGGTTTGAAGATGGTGAATTTCATTATCATTATCTTAGTAATAAAATCCAGAATGAGTTGATAAAATGGATAGCTAATCAAGTCAAGGACATGATCATAAAAAAGATTCAAGGGGCAAAATATTTTTCTGTTATTGTTGATTCACTCTTGATATTAGTCACACTTATCCTTCGATGTGTTGATGTTTCACCACGTTCGGCTAAGATAGAAGAAATTTTTCTTACATTTTTGAAAGTTGATGATACATACGGTGAAGAGCTTTTTAGTGAGATTCAGAAGGTGTTGGTTACTCTGAATTTAAGTATTGATGATGTAAGAGGAAAATGATATGATAATGAATCCAATATGAAGGAAAAACATAAAGGAGTATAAAAGAGATTTATTAACGTCAACCCACGTACCTTTTATACACCATGTGGTTGTCATAGTATTTTATAAAAAAATACAAAAAAAATATTTTAATTATATTATATTTATATTATAAAGGGCACATTTTACTAAATTTCACATTAGGCCTCTATAAGGCTAGACACAACTATGAATTTTGTTTTCTTTTTTTTGTAAGCAAACATTTATCTTTTTCTTGAATACAATATTATATTTTGTGGTGCAATACGAAATATATGTTTTAAAAACCACTTACTAACTTTTGTTTATTTACTTATAATTACCCTTCTTTAAGTTTATCAATATTATATTTTACAAATTTAAAGTTGTTTTAAAACGGCTTTTTAAATCATTTAATACTATATGATGTGCGATTATGCACAAGATAATTTTATATTTTTATATTATAATTTTGTAGTTGTTTCGGTTACTTATAATCTTTATATATTTTTACATCATGATTTGTATTCTACGTAGAAATTTATATTAATATTTTTTATTTGTTGTTTGATTATATTTGATACATTTTTGTGCTTAATTTACATTTATTGCTTGACATGTTGATATTATTAGACTCCAACAATACAAAACATCTTTACATATAAAGTTTTTCATGAAAAATCGAAAGTTCATAAAGAATATAAACTTTCTAAAAAATTTGTTAATTCGTTATCAAATTTTCATATTTTTGTATTCGTTATTAAGTAATGGATCATGAATAACAACATTTTCAGGTTGCTGATTACCCACTAAATCTTGAACAAGTTGATTGATTTTTTCGCCCACGAACAAAGGAGTATTGTTAATGTTGATAAGCTCACCGAGGTTCTGTGGTTGAAACATGTCCAAGATTTCTTTTGGTACATCTTGATCCAAGGAATTTGTTGACGGTCCCGTAATCTCCTCGGGGCTATGGTCATGATTGACGTGGACTTGGACTCGTGATTGTTCGACTATCTTGCATTGCTCGAGACTAAGATCATCGTCATAAGTTGAATCATCTTTACATGTAAAGATACAAAACATCTTTACATGCAAAGCATTTCAAAAAAAATCGAAAGTTCATGAAAAATAAACACTTTCCAAAAAATCCGTCAATTTTACAAGCATAAAATCTAAAAATGAACTAGCAAAAAAGACAAAAAAAATTACCGACAAAAAGAAAAAACAGTTATTAGTATAATGAATTTGTAATATTGAAAAATATATTATGATATTATAGATAATATAAAATGTGGAGAAAAAGTTTTATTCAATAGATACCATCTATAATGTAAGCTCAATATTAATGTTGGTCCCAATTAATATTAATGAGGTTATGCAAGGTGTTTGAGTAGGATCAATCACTAAAGTTTTAAATCTATTTTTTCTTAGTTTAGAGGAAAAATAAGTGAAGATTCTGATCAAATTAGTTACAAAAAGAGTAAACTAAAAGTATAATACATAATTGATTTTATTGCTTGTGTATATGTTGTAAAAAATGTGGTCTCTTTTCAAAGATGTTTGTTCCTATTTATAAGATATATGGTCAGTTACAAGTAATAGAAAATATGAAAAATTATATTTGTTCTTATTTTAAATTTTATATGTTCCAAAATATATGATGTTTTAGGTTTTCATACAAATTAAAAAATCACTTAATATTTAATTTTTTCATAAAAAATATATTTTAATCTATATAATAAGTATTCAGCCAATTAGAAATCAATTTGTAGAATATAAATAGTCAAATAAATATTGTATTGGAAGTTGATAGACAAAATTAATCTTTTAATCAATTTGTTTTCCAATTAAATTATAATGTCATTAATACGATACATCACCAAAAGTTACAATTTCGAAAGTTATCCTTACTATATCGAAGATATAAAGATATGAAAACTTGATAACAAAACATATACAAACTGTTTTTTAATACAATTATTGTTTTCCCGGTTACAATTTTTCTTAGAAGAAAAGGTGAAATAAATTTGTAAACCCAAAAAATAAAGATTTAAAGCTTAACTCAAATGAAATAAAATCATTGATTGAAGGAATAAACACAAATAATTTTCAAAAAGAGCATAAATGATCAATCAAACATTGATTTTATTTCTCACTACCTTGGAATTGGGCCAAACGTGGAATAATCTCCATATGTAAGCGAAGCCGATCCCGAAGAGCTATTATATTCATTGCTGTAGTTCCGAATCGGTGGTTTTGTGTACTTCTCTTTCACTACTTCCACCTCCTGATGGCTATTTGGCTCACGAGCCAGCTCCGCGGCTAGACACTGTTTCAGCTCAGACACAAGTTGGTTCATGGTTGGTCTTTTGATTCCTCTGTCTCTTACGCAAGACATTGCCACCTCTACATATTTCCAAGCCGAGTTTGAGGAGAATTCGCCGTGAAGCCGTGGGTCCACGACTCCATCTATGTCCCCGGTTTCGAGGAAAGGCTCGACAAAGTGGACAACGTTTATTTTGTCTCCGTCGTCGGTTTTTATGATTGATCGCTGGCCAGTTATAAGTTCAAGGAGGACGATTCCGAAGCTGTACACGTCGCTCTTCTCGTTTAGCTTGAACGTGTTGTAGTACCTGTTTTAAAACCAGTTTATAATGAGACTAGTTTGACAACAATGGTAAAGAATAAGGTCGGTATGTGTAGAAGGAAACGTACTCGGGATCGACGTAGCCGGGAGTACCCATGACAGCAGTCACAACGTGGCTGAGATCGTCTTCAGGGAAGACCTTAGAGAGGCCGAAATCGGCAATCTTGGCTTCCAAGTTATCATTTAATAAAATGTTTGCTGTCTTGACGTCTCTGTGTACAATTGGTGGTCTGCATCCATGATGTAGATACTCCAATCCTGTCAAGGGAATTACAAGAAATAACCAAAAAACAGATTTCAGAACTGAAAGAAACTATAAGCGACTTTGATATCTCGGTTTAGGTTTGGATGTCAAAACCTTGTGCAGAGTCTATGGCTATATGGAGTCTCATTTCCCAGCTAAGATCCTCTGCATTCTCGCCTATACATTCATAAGCAAAACACATTTGAGAGAAATGGAGAAGAGATGGAGAGAACGAGAGGAGAGATAGATGAAGTATACTTGAAAGATAATCCTGCAAGTTGCCATTGGCCATGTACTCGTAGATGAGAGCCATACGGCGGCGATCATCGCAGTATCCAACAAAGGAAGCTAAGTTCCGGTGATGCACTGTCAAAAGAAGCTCTGCCTGCGAACATTTTACACTTCAGCAACCATACAATAATATTTTTCAAACTTCTCTGATAATATTTTCAGTGTTCTTTTAGATTACCTCGACTTGGAATTCTTTGGAGACCTTTGATGATGATGATGACGATGATGATGATAATGATCCTTTAGACTTTCCCAATGAAGGATCGTTAATCATCTTTACAGCAATTTCAGTCCCATCTTCGAGGGAACCGAGGTACACAACACCAAACCCTCCTTTACCGATCACTTGATTGAAGTTGTTTGTAATGCTAGAGACTTCACTATACGTGAACCTTCTCTTTCCCGAAGGCAGTAGTGGTCCTGAATAGATTCCTGAATACACTACGAAATTAAATACTCGTTTTCTTTGAGCATTTGGTTCTGAATTTTAGTAACCATGAATTGAAGTAAAAGACCGATTGTGCTTACTATTTTTTCTTTCCCTTCGCATGATGCATATCATAACCAAGGCAACAATGAGAATGATCACTAAAGTGGCCACAATTATTGGCACAAGGATTTTGTTCTCGTCCCGACATGATCGTGAGTGACATATGTTTTGTTCATCCACACTGAAAACAGAGAGGAAATTAACAAGCTTCAGAAATGCCAGAGACATGGATTTTCTTAACCGCGTTTTGACAAGAGAATGTACCTCAGTGCCAGTCCACCAGCCTTTGTTCTTTTCTTAAGAGATCTTGGGACAAACCCAGTCAATTTATTGCCTTTCAAATTCCTGTTAACACAAATAAATGTCACAGACGAGTTCATTATTGATGGTCTGTCTGTATAGGCTCAAATGAAGAGATTTATGAGCTCAACTCACAGGAACTTCAAATATTTTAGATCAGCCAAAAAATCTGGCACGTTTCCTCTTAGGTTATTGTTTGATAAATCCCTGAGGAAACAATGCACACAACTATTATAGTTAAAGTGAATAATGTTTTTGGAAAGTATGTACGTATGTGGGTTGCATTTGTATACTTACAATGACTCAAGAAGGGAAATATTTCTAAATGAGTAGGTTATTGGTCCTTGTAATCCACTTGAACTAAGATTCCTGAATTCTCGCAGGCAAAATAAAAACAAAGGGAACAAGCTCATCAGCAGAATCATCCTTGAGTAAAATTAAAGAATTAAGTTCATTAGCAAAACCTTTTTTAAAGGGAATAAAAAATGAGTTTGTTTGTTTTATTACTGGTTGAAATGAATGACTTACAAGGACTTGATTTGATAACTAGAAGTGTTTGTAACTGCATCCGATACCTTCCCAAGGGAAGAGCCTTGGGGAGCAAGGATCACCAGTCCAAATTTTATTCACTTGATACGTTGATTTTATGCTTTCTATGGCCTTGACTGCATTAACAAGAGATACAGAAAATATATGAGTTTCAGCATAAACCTTACAGAATCTAAGTAGAGACTGAAACTCACCGTCTTCAATTGTTGTGAAAAATTCATCCAGAGATTGTGCTGTAAATATCTCAATAGCATTGAGTATTGGTGGAAGCGTTGAATCTTCAGTCTTTTTGAACAGAAATCCAGTGATTTATACCAGTGAAAGCTCGTGAATTAGATACTGTCAATGAATACTCGGAAGAGGGGATGAAAGCTTCTAAAACAGGCGACCCATTCCAGAATATCTTGATTTTTCTGCTCTCCTCCCTCTTTAACATTTTCGAGTTCTGCAAAATAAAGAAACGCATAGAACCTAGCATTTGGATCGTCTGATGTCCAAGACAATTCCAATGGTTCATCATCACTTTTTGGCGACGCAGCTGTCTTAATAACTTGGTCTGGTGGCTGATAACCGTTTTGAAGATATCAATATACCCAGTTTTCTTCGTTGAATTCCAAGTAACTGGAGTGTATGGAGACCATATACGATCATATATA